>PVJA010007358.1:0-42496 GCA_004027025.1 Myocastor coypus | reverse complement strand
TTATGTTTAGATGACCATTGACTAAATGCTTCAGTTTAAAAAAATCAAAGATTGTCTTAATTTAATGCATCTCTTTTAGTCCTCTTACAAGTCATATCTAAAACACAAAGATCAAAGAATAGAATGGAAATAGATACTAGAGACAAACCTAAAAGGGAGTTAGCAAGGTAGCCTTGTTTCTAGATTTTAAACCAAATACAGTTTTAGAGATCAGCAGGCTCTCTACACAATGATAATTTTGGTCAACAGAAATAAATAACGATTCTACACTGACTTCAATCTATGAACAGTTTCAAAATATATGAAACAATATTACAAAGATTTTATATGAAGAAGTAGCGATCATAGTGGGAGATTCTTCAATACTTCTCTTGATGATTTAGTAAGTATATCTTAGAAATTGAGGAAGATGTACGAAACAGAAAGACATTTCCTATACAAGAACCTATGCAGAGAGCAGCATTTGTCCCAGAACCCTTTGCAAGTCTGCAGCTGGGAGCTGTGCTACATACACAGTGGGTAACATAGCAGGAACTTTCAAGCAGCAGAAGCAGGGGGTTGAGAGAAAAACAATGCAAGAGAGATGGAGCAGTTCTGTGGACAACACACTTCAGCCCTCAGCTGAAAAGAGAAGTCTCAGTGTTTCATTGTCACCCTGGGGCAACTGTGCTTTAAGGTTAAGACTGGCCTGGAGCAAACATGCTCAGGCAGAGTTCAGTGGTTAGTAGTTTTGACTTTGAGAAGCATACAATTTCTGTTACAGCTATTTAACTCTGCTACTGAAAAAGACAAAGCCATAGATCAGCTGTAAACACATAAAAAAGGCTGTTGCTATAAGACTTCATACGGAAAAAACACGACTGAGAGGTAGTGATAGCTGTACAATTCTGTAGATATGCTAAATTCATTTAGTTGTATGGAAAAGTTTTATGGCATGTGAGTTATATTTTAATAAAGCTATTTTTATTCTTAAAAAAGTCAGACAATAGACCAGTTTTGGATTTCATGTCATCGTTTGTTGATCCCTCCTCTAAAAATCTGGCCAGTAGAACAACTTTGGCTCTTGCTTGTTTTGTTACAATGTTTTATTGGAGCGCAACCATGCCCATGGGTTTACTTACTGTGGCTACCGTCATGCCACAGAGGCAGAGCTGCATAGACGTGACAGACATGTAGGCCCAGAAATTGTAAAGTATTTACCATTTGGCCTCTTAACAAAAAATTGTGATCTTTATTACAAACCTTCTGTTCCATTTTTTACTTAAAAAATTTTCAAAAATCCCAAATTTCCAAACAAAACAATAGGAGAATAGGAATAATTGACACATTGTGTATCGTTTCCTTCAGCGTAGTTACTCAAAGCACAAGATATATGCATGAAATACTGCCCAAACATTATTAGCTCAAATTCTTCTTTTCAACGAGCTAACAGAAATTAGCAATGTCACTATTTTAGCTAACATATATTCCTTTTCCCTTCCTTTTTCCTTCTCCCGTCACAGTTTCTCTTTTCTTTTGAACATTTTCTTTCTAATTTACAATGTCTGTTGTACATTTTGGATCCTATTTACACATTCAGCTTCTCACAGTAGTGAGATTACATAAGATTTACTCTTGTGGGTCTGATTTATTTCACATATGAGTATGACTTTCATCTATTTCCCTAGAAAACTCTCAGTCTTATTCTTCTTTATAGCAGAGTATTACTCCACTGTGTAAAAACCCCCATTGTGGAATTGGGTCTTTTTTTTCTTCTGAGATTTAGCTATTACAAAATGTGCTGTTACAAACATAAGCACACGTGTAGTGTTGTGGTGTGATGTTTTAATTTTTCTGGGAAAATATGCAGAAGGGGAATAGCTGGATTGAATGTGACTTGTAATCATAGTTTTCCAAAGAATCTCCACACTTATTTCTGCAGTGGTTGCACCAGTCTATGCTCCTACTTATAGTGGAGACCGGTTATTTTATCCCACAGCCCCACCAGCATTTATTGGCTGATTTCCTGATGATAGCTATTATTTCTGGGATGCTTTCCTCATTGCTGGAGGAATCCGGGATCTCACTGTTTCTGAGGATTGGTTGCTGTACATTTCGGGGGAGCTCTGGTTCTTACTTTGAGCATCACCTCCTGGCTCTCGTTCAGCTCCCTCAGCCTGCAATCACAGATCCTTCATCCTGCTGGCATAGACTTTCTAGCTTCCACCACTGACCATGGCACCTTCCCAGCACAGATCCATGAAACAGGCCTGCGTAAGACTGTCATGAGCTCTAGGCCTCCAGTTGAACTTGTGGAAGGCATTGCTGTGAGCTCTGTGTTTTCTGCTGAACTCATACAGGACACTTGTCATGGGACCCAGGCCCTCAGCTGAATCCTTTGGGTTTTAGTGTGTAAACATATCTCTTGCACTCTTTTTACATATGATTCTTTGGGTTACTACTACAAATAATCTCATAAGTATGTGTCTTATACTGTATTGCTCCCCTTGCAAAGCCCCAAACTATAACAGTAGTAGAACACTTTGTGGTCCTGGGATAAGTACTCAAAATTAGATTGTTGCATGCTCTAGGAACCTGAATGTTTATCATAGTGTATATATTTTTGGGTGAAAATTTCCTACTGTCTTGTTTTTCTTTTGAGCTAGTTTTGTATTCTCAGTTGGAGATTCTATCTTTTGAAAAAAAATTTAAAGCAAATGATTTCTTTGACATTTTTGAGAAGCTCTGACGACATTGAAAAAGCCTTTACTCATTCATCTTCTCATTGTTCTTAGGCTACTTGCCTGCTCAGCTTCAAAAGAGATTAATGCTCAGTTCCCTGGAGTTCTAAAATGTACAATGATATATTACTGGAAAGGGTGGTATCTCTGAAACATGAACTCCTTCATCAGCATGAGTATGAGGGACAGACCTACCCTGCCATCACTCATCCATCCGTCATCCATCCGTCATCCATCCATCCATCCATCTGATCATCCATTCATCTATCCTTCCAACCTAGAAATAGTTTTGCATACTATATAGTGCCAGATGCCACATGCAAAGAAATAAGAGAATCCTTGTGCTTGAGGACCTTGTGAAGAAACATAGAGATCATCTGAAGAACAAAGAATGATTCAAATCGGAGTAAGTTCTAGTCCTTATGATGTGTGAGTGAAATGCTAAGTTGGAGACAATAAAAGAAAACAAGGCATTTCCCTATCTAAAGAGACTGATAACAACACTGGAGTTATAGAACAGAACCCTAGTGAATAATAACATAACAAACTCGAGTAGTACTTCCATCAGTGACCTTGGATTCACAGTTCAAGGAGACCAAATTTTAAAAAGGGCCTTCGTTTCCTCTGTGGCAGCATTGGTCTCCTTCTGAAGACATACCTCTGTCAGTGCAAAGCAGCTAGCAAAGGCTTTTACGAGCTGTTTTGTTCAGCATCTCATCTTCTCACTTGAAATTCAAGAGAACCATTACCTAACCAGGATAGAGCTGTATTGCCATGCAGAGTGCACTTGACTGGAATTTAAAGTAATAACGACAGCAGGGAGGATTTCTTGCCATCTCAAGAGGCTATTTTCTAGACCAGCTCTGTGCAATAGGACTTTCTACCATGATTAAAGGAATCTTCTCCAAAATAGAGTACTGGCAATGAGGTTAGAGAATGTTTCTCATGTGGCTGGTGACACTGAAGAATAGAATTATTAATTTTATTTAGCAAATTTAACTGAAATGGAAATATTTTAATTTTAATGAACTCAGACTTAAATTGTGGCTACTGTGTTGGGCACACATAGAACCTGAACATGGTGAAATATAGTATTCATTGAACTGATAGATACCCTGATAATTTGTAGAACCGCTTAGCTAGTAATGTTGACACAATCAGACTTTGATGTTTAACAGCCAGGTGAGGTGAGGCCAGAGTTGATCTTCTCATCTCTTCTTCATTCCCATCCTCAGCTTTAATCTAGTGCTTTCTGAAATTTTTTACTTTGGTGGAAGAAAAGACTCACAGGTCCACTGAACTAAAATTCTACCAGCATGAGCACCCTCCTCTGGTCCCTTCCTTCACCCACTTCTAACTGCTTGGCTCTTTTGCACCTGTGCCTTTTCCTTGCCCACCTCAGAACTTTTAATCATTGTGAATAGGAAGCATAGGAGACAACAGGCAACACAGCGACATAACTTGGGATCAGGCCCAAGAATCACAATTTCTATCAATAATATGTCGAGGTAACTCTGGGCTGGTGTATTTGGAGACTGAGTGGTTTTATCTCAGAACCAGAACTGAAAATAATGAGAGTGTTTACTCATACAAAAAACATTTATTGAGCATATAATTTAAAGGAGATATTACTATAAGTAGGGAAATAGCAAGGAGTAGTATAAATAAGAGTGATATTTGACAGTCTAGTAGTATCAGGAGAAAAACCTAAATCATAAATAAATAAAAAGATAAGCTCAGTTAGAGAACTTTAACTGACATGTAAGACAGCAAACCATTGTAGTAACACAGAGCATGATAGCTCAAGAGCTTCCGTAAACTGTGTGGTTGTGCTCTGACAGATCTCTCCTAGGAGCCAACAACTGAGCAGACTTGAGTGGTGCTGAGTTCATTACTCTGAAGTTTAGGAGAAAGAATCTCAGGGCAGAAGGAAAAATGAGTGTGAAGAACCTGATGAAGGAACAAGTCAGGACTGCGTAATGGTTAAAAGGCAGCCAGTGTCACATAGCACAGTGAATGAGCAGGGTGGAGGCAAAGGGCAGGAGTCAGATCACGTAGGGTATTAAAGACTAGGCAAATTGTCTGCATTTTATTTTGTAATATGATTACAAAACATTAACATGACTTGGGAAAAGGAGTCACATGGACAATTAGTTTGTTTGCTTGATAGAGAATGTAACATGGCAGGATGAGTATGGAATCTTAACATAGGAATTCATGCTCTGCTCTAAGTAGGAGATGCCAGTGACCAGGAGTAGCGCCTTAACGATGGATATGGTGGGATGTCATTAGCTACTGGATGTCATTAGCTATATTTTGAGTGAGGACCAAAAGAATGGGTTGATTCAAAAAAATTAGTACAATAGAGAACAAAGAGTCAAATATAAATGATACTGTAGTTTGGAACTTGAGTAACTTAATAGCTGAAGGAGTCATTTGACACACAAAGAACTGCTGGAGGAAAGACAGGCTTTGGAAGAACATCAATTATGGATATTTAAATTTGAAGTGTTTATTACTCATCTGGACAGGGTTATTATATTGGTAGCTGGATATACATATTTACATATTTAGGATTAAAGGAGGGATAAGGACTAGAAAGACAGATCCAAGAGTCAAGAAGGCATAAAATATAAGATTAAAGGAAGCTACTTAGAGCCAGAGTGGACAAGGGGTGAGGAGCAGAGGAATGAAAGGAAAGAAAGGAAGAAAACAAAAAAGAAAGGGAAGAGAGGGTGAGGAAAGAGAAAGAAAACAGAAAAGAAGACAATGAGAGAGCTGGGGACTCAGTCGCGAAGGTTCTAACCTTAAGGGGTCAGGCAAAAGAGACTGAAAGGAAGTCAGTAATGTGGAGGGAGGAGAACTGTACAAAGACTGTACCATGGGACACCTGGGGAGAAACTTCTTGAAGAGAGAGGGAGAAATCAGTCATGCAAACAGCTGTGGGGAAGTTCGGTAAGGTAGAGAATTGACCTCTGATTAAGCAAGTTGGGCTCAGTCGTGCTGCCTCACTAGAGCTGAGAGTGGAGACACAGGTTGGGAGAGAATAGAATACAGGAAGTGAGAAAATAGAGACAGTCTAATGCAGTGTATTTTCAAGGGTTTTGTTATAAAGGGAAGCAGACAGGTGGGCCATGGTTGGATGGGAATACATGATCGTGGGAAAGTTTTTATTTTAAAATTAACTTATCTTGATATTTGATGCTGAAGATAGAACCTAGAGCTTGGTACTTGCTTAGCAAGTGCTGAACTACTGAGCTCTACTCCCAACACTTTGCTTTTGTTTTTAAGATGATCTATTTCAAGTCAGATGTATCTATCTGTGGGGGTGATACAGGAGTAAGAAAGATCTACTGGTGAAGATTCCCGCTCCCCTGTGGGCAATCAGCCTGGCTGCCTGCAGGTCTCTCAGACCACTGCTGTCTGTGAGTCACTCTGTGAGAACTGATGCTGTGGGCACTTCTGAGTTTCCATATATGAGAACTGTGTTCTTTAACTGGATGGGACAGCTTGACATCATGGTCTTTCAACAACACTTGGGTCCTGCTGTCCTCAGTTGGCATGCATCTTGCCACCCGTGAGACAAGCTACTCATGCTATTGCCTCTGGACGTGGGGGAGAGATTGCGTGATTCACCCCAACTGGTGCTTGATGGAGGGAGAGACAAATGGGGTACAGTTTCATTGGCTTTGCATCCTCTAGTGAAGCTCTCCCTATCAGATAACAGGGAGCTTCAGAATCATGATCTCCTTAGCTGGACTGGCTTCCTTTTCCCTCCACCTATTTGTTTTTGTTTTGTTTTGTTTACTATTTCTTCACTCTCCAGCAGTAGCCACATACACAATATTAGGAATCTGGCAATCTGATTCCTTCATTAGCCTTTTCTATTTTTTTCAATTTTTCTATTGCAAGAGCTAGAGAGGAGATGGAACCAGGTGTGTGCTCCACATTAACGTGTACGTATTACTCCAATGTCAGGATTTGAAGATAGCTCATTTATAAGGGGTAGACTATTTTGCTCTTCCTTCAAACCACAAGGCATAGGATTTCTAAACATGTGACACCAGCGACAAAGTAACATCCCAAATGAAGGAAGTAGAAAGAGCAAGTAATGTTGCCTGAAACCCTCTAGACCAAGCCCAGGGAGCAGTAGGTATGACGCCAGCTTACTCATAGGGCCAAGCTCACAAAGAAGCAACTCATGCTCATATCCAGTTGGAGAGCTTAAACCTGCTCTTTAAATGGTCCTTCAGGCTGCAATTCCATCTCACCCAAAACAACTCCTTCACCTTGCCAACAAAATACCAGGGATGCTCAGGCTGAGAATGTACCTCCTCAAGATGGTTCTAGAGAAGCATGAAGGCCCACCACACTCAGAGTCCTAAGTAGTTAAAATGGGTTTACTGACTCCAAGTAGCACTGCCATCCTATGATGCTCTTTGGGCAAATATGTGTTGAAAAGCTTAGTTGTGTGGTACCCTGTAGGGTAGCTGCCTTCTTTTTGATTTCACAGAAATTTGTGTTTGACTGAGTGGGCTCCAGTGGCCATTAGAGATGATAGAAATAAAGATCATCTCCATGTAAACATTAAGTACCTTGAACTCCAGGAAATGCCGTGGAAGTAGGGAGTCGAAGGAGCAGCCCGTGCTGACAAGTTCTGGTTGGAAATCTGCCACATGCCAACACTTCTATGTTACTGTTCTTGAGGGTCCTGGAGAGAGGTGTGACTATGGAATTGCAGAGCAATTAATGCAATAATATGCAAGCAACATCAATGGAAAGAGTGACTTGCTCCTGGTTTGTGAGTAATGATAGAATAACAACATTGCACTCATCACACAAATATTTGGGACGGACTCCATCAACACAAGCTGAGCATATATATCAGAAAGAGTAGTTATAGAAGGGGGCCTCTGGAGGAGTGCATCTGGCTTCCTCAAGTTCTCACCAGATATAGAGCCTGTTCTGTCCCTCAAGCCAAGACTCAAATTTCTGTTGTGAGCCCCACAATCCTAATTCAGCAGGATGCCTCAGAAAGGCAGAGCAAAGTGAAGAAGTGCAGAAGAGCCATGAGAGTTTGAAGTACTTCCAGTGCAGCATCCGGAGCTATGTGTAGCATGCTCTGAAGGTGGGAAATGACCTTGGCAGGGGCCCAAAGCTCATTCAACTAATGCATGCAGCTACCACTGAATTTCTAAGTGGTTTAGGCAGACCTTGTACATCACCGGGGAGAGCAGCAGAGAAATCATGAAGCTGGAATTTGGCATTGGACCACCCTTGGGCTTCTTTTGTGACAGAGGCCCATAATTACTCAGGCCTTCCAAGGGTCAGAGTAATGGTACAAAGTAATGGTGGCTCGGAAGGGCAGCCTGAGCTCTGGGAGCAGGAGGCGAGGCTCGAGGCTCAGCATAACTGACTGGCTGTATAAAGCTGAGCAGATTATTTCACCTCACTGGCTTCAAGTGGCCACCAAGGACTTAAGTGCCTATTTTTTCGACTTGCTGCGAAAGGTAATGACCTAATGCATGAAAGAAGCTTGATACATATAGTTTCTGGCATGAGGTGGTACTCAGTGTATTTTGCCCATTATAAATACTGTTTGACAAAGCAAGAACCACTATAAAATTAAGGCGTTTCTGAATACATCTCCAAAGATGCCCATGTCTGAAAACCTTAGGGAAGGAGAATCCAGTGCTGAATCCCAAAACTATCCAAAACTACCTCCCATCCTGTGTCTCCCTGGCAGTGCTCTGAAACAAGTGGCCTCACAATACCATAAAATCTGTTCTAGCAGTCACAAGGTCAACCTTATCTCCAAATTCCCAGGTGAGCTTCTTGTGTGGCATTTTGTGATATTTTATTTTTGTCATGTGCCTTTCAAAAGCAAAGTAGGGATCTAGAAATTTTAGCTTCTCTCTATCAGTTGGAGGTGAAGAGAAAGATCTGGGTCCTCCTCAGGGGTCTCCCTTCAGCAGCCAGGGACTTCATTCATACATTTGCATCAGCAAGGCCGCTGCTCACATCTGCATCCAGGGAGACTCACTTGGTTCCTTTGCACACAGAAGTCACGTGTGCCTCCCAGGCAAAATAATAACGTCATTCAACCTTTCTTCATCCTTGATACTTTCTTTCCTTCATAAATGCTTCTTTGAGTATGACAACAAAGAAAGAGCTGAGAGTGTTGCAATGCAGAAAATGTGGTGTTTTCACAAATGCTCACACACAAGTTTTAGAGGCTGCAAAAGTAAACCAGAGATTATATTCAGGTGCATGCATTTCCTAGGGCTCATGTAGCAGATTAGCACAAAACAGGTGGCTAAAAATATCAGTTGTTTCTTGAGTCGCTAATCTGGAGGCCAAAAGTCTGCAATAAACGCACTGACAGAGCCATGTTTCCAGTGAGGGATGGGGGGAGCCTTCTTTCTCACCACTGCAGCTTCAGCCACTGGGGGCTGCTGACCTTACATGGCTTATGGCCACGTTACTCTCATCTCTGGCCCTGTCATCACACAAACTTCTTTCTCTGCCCTTTCCCTTATAAAGATATCAGTCATAGGATTTAGAGCTAAGTTAAGGTGGATCTTATCTCAAAATCCTAAAAGGTTAATTACATTTGCAGTGACCACTGATGCCCATGCAATCTGTTATTTGCAAGAACACTAGATAGACTACAAGTCCCATGAGAGAGTTGCAAAGATATATACAAAAATGTAATTTTCTAAGACAAGGAAATTTTATGAGATGAAAATGTCACAATATAAAAACAGAAAAGCAGGGGCCTGGGAGATAACTTGGTAATCTAAACCCGGAAAGTGCAAGGACCCAGATTTGATCCCCAGTGCTGCATGCCATGTTGGCCCTGGAACCCTGAACACTCTATGCTGGCTACTGAAACCAGGTGTGGTGGTTCACCCCTGTATTTCCAGCGTTGGGAAGGCTGAGCAGGAGGATGACTATGAGTCTGAGTGGGCAGTGAGACTATATACCAAATACATAAATAAATAAACAGACAAACAAATAAATAAAAGATTTTTTTAGAAAAGAACAGAAAAGCAGCAGGGCGTGGTGGCGCATACCTGTAGTTACAGCACTTGGGAAGCAGATGCAGGAGGAACCTTGTAAGTTCATGGGCTATCAAGTGAGTTTAAGATCAGCCTGAACTGCCTCAAAAAGACAAAAACAAATAACACCAAGATTAACAACAACAAAACAGAAAAGCAGAGGCTGCTCTGGGATGATATTCTAATTTTAATTTCTGTGTTACTTTGAATAATGATCATTAGCCACTATATATTTGACCATATATGTTGATTTCAAGTGTCTATCAAGGGCCAGACAAATAGCTCAGCAGATTAAAGTGCCTGCAAGCAGGTGCAGGAGTCAGGGGTTCAATCCTGGGGCCTGCTGTGCCGACCACCTCCCCCCTACCTTGCTGAGGCTCGCTGAGACAGCATGCCCCTGTAATCCCAGCTCTTGGGAGGCTGTAAACAGGCAGATCACTATGAGTCTGACCTAGTAGTGAGACCCTGAACACCTTGTAGAACCTTACCTAAAATACAAAAAAAAAAAAAAAAAAAAAATCAAGAATCTAACAAGTATGTTGCACAAATCAGAAAGCGGGCTGCTATTTCTTAACTGAGAGCATGGGAGCTCAGCTTGGCTGCTCTACTCCACTTCAAATCTTTGAATTGCTGAACTCATCTGTGTGACCACATACACCATCCTTCCACAAGAGGCAATAAGTAATTTGATCGATGTAGCAATGACAAAAAAGTTAATTCAAGTTAAATATCTGCTTAAAATCAAGACTGGAAGAACTACATGGCCTTAATCATTAAATTGAGTAATTGTTTTCCCTATTCCTGGAGCAAGTTCTTACTTGGCTGTTCTGCCTTCTTGCCACAAATTGAACAATTCCAGTGTGCAGGGCACTGGCCTAGGAAACAGAAAGAGACATCAGGTCACATCGCCCCCTCTATGCTCTTCAGAGGTGAATGTCTAGCCCACCTGCCATCTCAGCAAAGGTTTCCTTCAACAAACGCTCCAGAAGGGCCTCAAGGTTGCCTGCCCTGCTTTGTGATCACCCCCTTTTGCCCTTTGTCAAGTGCAGAGGAGTGAGCCTCAGCCCAGCTCTTGTGGTCTGACACTGAAATCGCTGATTTCCAGCCACCTGTCAGCTGGGCTTTCTGCTCTTTAGTGCTGCTGCTCTGGGGCAGAAGGAAAGGTCTGAAGTCCCTGAGGTCACACATAGATTGTTTCCCGCTGGCCCTGGAATGGTCCAATCTCATTTTGGCATTGAGGTCTCCATGGGCTAGGGTTCTCCCTGAGTGCTCCGTGGCCTGACTTTGTTGCTTCAGTCTCCTGAGTGGCTCCCTGCTCTTCTGGGTGCATCCACTGCTTCTCTGCTCTCACTTTCCACATGCCTTGCACAAAATGGCATAAGGTTGAGCACTAGTTCAGAACTGCACAGAATCACAGAAAACTTCACCTATAAAGGATTTTGCCAACCACTTGTGCCAATGTCCACATTCTACAAAAGTTAAAAGATTTTCATGGAGCTATTAATGACTTACTTTTATCCACACCTAATTCTATCCATCTGTTTGATCAAATTTCTTCATTTGCTAGGACTGCGCTTATAATGTGCAGCAGACTGGGTGGGCTTACATCACAGAACTTTCTTGTCAAATAGTTCTGGAGAGTTGGAGTCAGAGGCTAAGGGGTGGGCAAGGGTGGTCCCTTCTTGGAGCTGTGTTGGAGAATCTGCTCCTGGCCTCTCCCCTGTTCTTAGTGCTCTGTTGATCTTTGGCACTACTTGGTTTGTGGACCCATACTAAGGTCTGCTTTCATCTTTACATGGCGTTTTGCTGGTGTACGTCCATGTCCAACTTTCCTCTCCTGATAAGGATATCGAGTCATATTAGGTTAGGGTCCCACTATTCCCCGTGAACTGGGAAGCTAAGACATCATCTGATGCATACTGTTTTCCAAACAGCATCAGATAGTGAGGTTTTGGGGGTTAGAACTATAACATAAGAGTTCAGAGGAGACACAGTTCACCCAGTAACACCTGTCCTTAGTCAGACTCAAGGATAGAATGAGATGTAAGGTCATCTCCATGTGTGACTTGAATTTGTCAAAGTAGATCATCAGTTCACAGAAACTTGCATATCTGCTTTGGAGCAAAGCTGACCTCTCTTTACCTCGAGAGACATGAGGTGATCTTTAAAATAAATTCCATCTTCTTTCTCTTAAACTAGTTTGTATTAAAATATTCAGTGAGTACCCATCAACACTGCTGCTTGTCCAGAAATACATCACGTCTACACAGCAGCTGCTGAGCCCATTTAAGGGAAGAGCCAACATAGACTTTCTCTGTGGTTGGCCACTGATATCCCAGCCTCATTCATTGCCTGCCACAGAAGCCATTGACATTTATTTAGAAACTAATTGTGCTGCGGTTTGGGGCATGAAATGGAAAAAGACCAGTTCACATTGCAATCCATCTTGGAATGAAACTGCTGCTGTGGCATGAGAAGAAAATTGTTCCATTAAGTCAAAGGCAAACTTTAATTTGGAGGACAGAAAGGCCAGAGCCATGAGATGCAGGTCTTTGTGTTATGGAACCATCACAGCCCTTTAATGGCACTGCACTCACCAGAAGGCTCAGTTCCTTCTACCTGTAAAATTCCTTTTTTCTTTTTCCATTTCCTGTAACAGCTAATCCTCAATTATCCACAATCATTTTAAGCACAATATTCTACTCTCAGCTTGATGTAACCCAGCTCGTCTGCAAAAGCGACATATTTTCCACCAGCATGTTGGACTGTCGTTCTTTAAATGGCCTTTGCGGGACCGGCAGGATGGCTCAGTGGTCTAAAGCGCCTGCTTAGGAAAGCTTAGGCGGCAGCAGAGACCGCGGTTCGATCTCTGGCACCACATGCTGCGCCAGCCCTGCCCTTACGGCAGGCTGAGCCAGCCATAAAAAGAAATAAATAAACAAAAGTTCTGAAACAAGAAAAAAAATAAATAAAATTAAAAAAAAAATAAATGGCCTTTGCATTTAAGATCTCAACCTCTCAAGTCAACACCTAGCAGGAAAGCTTACAGTGCACATATTTTTCTGTGTACATGTACAACAGCCCTCCCAGTAGCCCTGGAAGCACACTAGAGAAAAGGAATCCTGGGCTCTACCGCTGGCCTCCTGAATCTCAATCTGCATCCAAGTAAGATCTTGGGAGGGGAATATACACTAAGTTAAAGAAGTGCTACCCCAGAACATCCCCTTCAGAGAAAGGCAGGGCTCAGCTCTCAAGAACAAATTGTCAAGTTATTGAACATCTCAGTGGTTCACTAGTGAGCTCTCAGACATTAACCTTGTGGTCAGAGACAGTAAACTTATTATCTTTAATTATTAATAGCTTCAGATCTACTTAGTCTGTTGTGAACCAATCAATATTTAGATATGATGTATAGTATGGTAAAGCTGAATTTTGGAATCAAATATAAAAGCTTCCTTGCTTTTTATTGTTGTTGTTATTTCAAACAGGACTAGAGCTGGAAGGAAGGTTCTTGGAAGGGTGGAACAGCTTCTGTGCTCTACACCCTAGACTCTTCTCAGAGCTCTGAGGAGAGAGAATGCATGGGAGCTCTCATTATTGTCATTATAACAACATCACTGCAGGTAAAAACGGCCTCTTCCGTGGGTGAGTTCTGCTTGGTCACCCAGAAAGGCTGAGAGGCTTTACTCTCTCCTGTTCTACTCCTTTCTTCGCAAAATAATCAAGCTTCATCTTTTCTGTGGTTTGACAATGTCAAAGAACCACTAGCACTAGAGTGAAGCTTGTAGGCTCTGATTAGATGCTTCATTTGACTGGATGAGGTGGAGGATGTTTAACCAGATGGTTTTTGGACAGCAAGGAACCTGGGGTCTTCCTGAGCATGACTGATTCTGGGCTTCTTGTGCCTTCTATGACTACAGCTCCTCACTGGCAACCACAGCCCCATCACATCACCCTCACCATGTACTAGACATCCTTGTGCATTGAGCCCGACTGGATTGCCTCTGCCTGCCATTAACGGCCACTTCTGGCCTCTGCTACTATTGTATATCCTAAAGCCCAAAGGCTGAAATCATGCTAGCATATACATCTAGGGCAGCAAAGCAAGCACAAAGTTAGAAGCATGTGAGAGGCAGAAAGGAGACTTTTAAGTTTGATCCAAAGAAAGATAAGGAACATTACATATTATTTATATTAAATACTTATGTGAATGTGAAATAATAGATTTAAATAAGCAAAATAGATATTCATATGCTTATATATTTATATATTTGAATAAAAATAGATATGTTGACTATAGATTAGCTTGAGTTCTTAAATATACACAAATACATGCATCTTTTACATACATGTCTTATATAGCTACATGCTTGATATATGTAACAACACATACATATATGTATGTATATGTGGACATCGGGATCTGGGGCTGTGGAGCTAATCTGCTCGCATTCCTTCAGAGATATTTTTCCTGAGCTCAGCTTCATTTGCATCCCCAAGGTCCAGCAGGTTGAAGGAGATGTCAGAAGCAGGGTTCAATTTCCCTGAGGAGGGTACTAGGAAAATGGGAAAACAACAATAAAAAATACATACATAAGTAAAAAAGCCTCCAGTGTCTTCTGTAGTGAGTAGGTTTGTCCATGAGGTGGTGGTGTTAGTACAACAGAAGCAGGAGAGAATAGCGACTGGGCATAGAGGTTCCAGTGGAATTTACCATGGAGTAGCAAATACAGGCCAACTATACAAAATCCCACATGTACAACAGCCCTCCCAGTAGTCCTGGAAGCACACTAGAGAAAAGAAATCCTGGGCTCCACCCAGGATGAGGTAGGCTTCCTAAATAGGTTCTCAGGAGTTCCTAGACCAGGCTGAATGAGGCTTGGGAGGGGACATGTGCAAAGGGGACACATGGCAAGCCATTAGGATAGCTGGCTCCATGCAGTGGGCTTGAGTAAGTGCCCCAGGCTGGCTGGACTCTGCTCCACTTCCATCACCTGTGGGTGGCTTTCTACGCGCTCACTGAGCTCTGTGGGAAGCATTCCAGACAACACAGAAAGCCTGGTGCGGAGCCTCCTGGAGCCCTCAGCTTCTTTGGCAAGTTTCTTCTCCTCTTTCAATACACACCTGGAGCCTCCTGCTGCTTGGAGTCCATAGAGACATGATCCAGGTCAATAAAAAATTTCTGCATATGGCAAACATCTCCAAATGCCACTTTGTGCAGAGCAACTGCTGCTGAAGGCTGATCCACATAGAAGACTTTCCTTCTCTGTGCAGCCCTTGTGCAGAGTAAAGGTGCCATGAATAAATGACTTCTGAGGGTCTCTCTGGGGTGCCAGTGTTTTTTTTTTTCTAGTTGCATAAATTACAATTCTATGTAAAGCAACATCCTCTCTGTTTTAAGGGGAAGGGACTGTTTGTTGACTCTGTCTGCATTAGGCACTTGATCTACTGTCCACTTAGGGGGAAGGGGAGATAGAAAAGGGGATGAGAATTGCCTGAGATCTTACTGTATCAGCCAGAGCTGCCTACAAACTGAGACCTCTGTGGCTTTCTTTGTCCTACTGACTGCTATGTGGTTATTAACCAACTGGTTTCTGAATGAAAACTAGTGACAGTCATACAGTGATAGCCTTTAGCATTGGATGGCCTTTTATAGTTTACAAGATGCCCTGCTACTGCCCTGGATGAGCCTGGCCAAAATATGAGGCACAAGGTCCGCCTTTCCCCTGTGCTCTGGTTCTTTTGCTGGCGCATTCCTTCTAGCCCCAAGCCACGGGTGTCTGAGGCTGAGGTCCTTGCTCCACACATGCTTTGGAGAAATGTCACTGCAAGTGGACAGACGACTGATAATGGGACTATGCACCACTGTCCCTGTCCTGGAGCACTTTGGTTTATAGATGCTGGGTGGGCCTAGGACGTTGGGTGCTAAAGAGAAGCAGCTCAGACAAGAGAATTGTGCCTGCCTGTGTTGCCCAGGGGTGCCTGTCTGCTAGTCTTGACTGGTGCTTAGTGATATGTCAGGGGCAACAGAATTTTCCAACATACCCTGGCTTTCTACCTCACTTGTCAGCAAAGGTGGTCCATGGATCACCTGTAATTTAGGAATTAAGTCTTATATGCAGTCTGAAAGTCACGCTGCAGGTTTCTGCAAGGCTTGAAGCTCCACTGAGTTCCTGGCATCAGGGTGAATTCCTGCTCCCATGTCAGCTACGGGAAAAACTCAGGAGAAGTACTGTGGGAGGCAGCCCAGCCTGCATCTTGAAGCCTCTATATTTCTACTCTTTCCCTTTCTTCCTCCAAAATTTTTCTGACTCATCTGTCATCCAGTTAATCAGCCAGCAAGCCCAACTGAAGAAAGGACACTTGGGTACCTTCATCAATATTTTGTGCTGTGTTGTTCTGTTTACTGTAAAGTCTATAGCAAGAGAAATGGGGCCGTCTCCCTCTGAAAGCATATTCTTTAATCTTGACTTTTGTCCTCATTAGAACACCAGCCCACAGCTTATGGAAAGTTAGGTCTGCTGTGTCCACCTTTGCCATGGCCACATGGTCAGATGCTCACCTTGTATGTTTGCCTTTTTGGCCTAAGCACACAAGAAATGGGGTCAACTGTGGTTGTAGAGTGAAATTGTAGGAACACAGAGAGCATACTCCTGTGTACATGCCCTCTAACAGGCACTGTCAGTCTACTTAGAGAGCCTTAGAGATTAGCTAAACACTTCCAGTGGCATGTTACCAAATCACCATGCTCATGTGCCTTGGGATCACTGGGTTAGGAAGCTGCAGATAGACAACTGGCTATTGCTATGGACCCTCAACTTGGTGTGATCATGGGTGTTCTCAGTCACCCAGGCCTGGAGCTGCACACTGAGCTCTGAACTGTCCTGGAGGCTGATGCTGCCTCCTCAACTAACTCTCAGGGTGTAAGCCAGTCCTTTTTCTTTTTTGGTGCCTCCATACTCCCACCTGCACCTTATGGCTACAAATATTTGCTTAGGATCATTTTAGCAGCTGTGAAGTGACTTGGGATCTTTGAATGAAAGACACTCTATTCAAGCTTATGAACCAAGTGATGTCTCTGACCCCCTCCACACTGCAGAGGTTTGTGGAGACAGACTAGGCCCATTCATCCTTCATTCAGTTCTTATTTTGTTCCAAAGCCTCACTGTAGCCAAGGAGTGGTGCTTGTCAGGGAACTGAGCAGTCTTAGCGATTTTCAAAGTACCTTCTATTTGGTAGGGTTGTAATTTTTTTCTAAACATTGCACATTAGCAAATGCAAAACTACCTTACAAGAAAAAGAATAATCATGAAAGGAGAAAGCTCTCAAGGGATATATGCTTATTAAAAAGATCAGGAAGGCCATATTTTTCTGAGCCTGGGATTTATACTATTAGCATATGGGGCACTTGTGGGGCCCACCCTGTATAACTATCAGAGTTTCATTTTCACATTTTTTTGTAGACTTCTGAGTTTTGTTTCGGGGCAACCAGGGTACATGAGAACAATCTGAGAAAGAACATTGTAGCATTTTGGGGACCTGGTAGAGAGTTGTGGGGGTGTCTTATTAGGCTGCTATCACAATGTACCATTGTCAGGGGACTTATGAACAGCAGAAATTTATTTCTTGAAGTGTGAGACTGAAAGCCCAAGATGAGAGCATTAGAATATGCAGGTTCTGATGAGGATCCTCTTTCAACCTGGAGACTGCAGAATTCTCATTGTGTCCTGATATAGAAGAGAAAAAGTTTGCTTCCTGGAACCCCATTCTATAGTGGCACCAGTCCCTTGATGAGATATCCACCTTTATGATCTAATTATATCCCCAAAGTCCTACCTCCTATTACTGTCACACTGAGGTTAAATTTCAACAAATGAATTTTGAGACACAAACATCTGTTCTATGAGTTGAACAATTGTGTGTCTCCAATGAGGCTGCATCGTTCCAACCCATAATACTTTGTCTTTCTTGAGCATTGTCTTGAGGCCTAAGCCCCAGCCTCCCCGAATCCTTTGGCTCTCTAATTTCCTAAACCCTCTAGCAGCATCTACTTAAGTAGCCTTGGTTCTATGCTTACTCCTGTCTGGATCTATTTAGTCTCCTACTCTGAATGCTACGCTAGCCCTAGAAGCTAGTTTGTCCCCAGGCTGGGGACAGCTAGGAAACTTAATACTGTTTTGGGGCCCAGATCACTATCCCTGCTCCCCGCCATGTGATATATCTTTAGCTGCATGGTCGCTAATGTGTCTTTCTCTGGATATATAGAATATGGCTTCCTACCACTTTCAACAAGAAATGAAAATACCTTAGGCAAGTTACCAAAACCTTGCCTAATATGTCCTGTGTCTTCCTGGTGGACCTAATTTTCTCTCATGCACATCTTTGTGTATCAAGCCAGGCATGCTATTCTCTTTTCTGTTCCTCAAACTCACCTGCATTCATTCCTGATTTACCGTTGCATATTTTTGGTGGTCTCTCTACCCAGTATTCTCTAACCATAGAAAGTGGCATGCTGGCTTCTCATCAGTCAGGTCTCTGTTTAAATATCATATACTCAGAGGTAAATTCCTTAATGATGTTGCCTAAAATAGCTCCTTCCCTCCCAGTCATTTATACATTGTTTTATTATTTTCAGACTTAGGACCATTCACAATCCTTGATGCTATATTTGATTTGATGTATATCTGTCTACTATCCTTTGAACAGTGAAATACAGATTACATGAGCTGGGAACTTGACTGGCATATTTTTTGCTGTATTCCTAACATTTCTGGGTGGGGCTGGTGCTGTAAATTGGTCATATGTGTGAGTGTCAGGCAAGGTGAGGGTGCCTAACACAGTCAAGATACCTCTGTCTTGAGAAAAGCATCCTCTTGTTCATGTTCTTTGCCCATCAGGCAAACAGACCTCCACCTGACCTCAGCTTTTATGTCTTGTCTCTATTTTCTAAATAACCCCTCCATTTTTTCCCCACGGACCACTGAGAGCCTAAGTCTTTACAGTGGAATGCATCTGATACTTAGCACTCTCTCCATAAATATTGATTGGGTGACTTGATAAATGAGAAAACTGGAAATATTTGTTGCAGACTATAAAAGGTTGCAGTGAACTTCATCTCACAAAGCTTAAGTCTTTAGTATTGTACTGGAAGCCCCATCTAAACACTCAACACAACCAGTAGAAGCCACAGTTCTGTACCAGGGCTGCTTTGTAGTATCCCTGTCTCTTGGGCTGTATGGGGCTTGCCTGTAGTCAAGGAGAAACCTCCAAATCTCAGAGTCGAATTAGGCCATAATGTTTTGGAAGGTAGGCAGTGTGGGTGAGCTTTGGTATGAAAAACACCACATAAATTGAGAAAACCAGACCAGCAAGGGAGCCTACAGGGATTCTTAGAGTATATGCTGGTTAAGGCTTTATCCAAAATGCTTACAGTTTTGAGCAGGAGAGACTTACTTAATTCAAGTCCAGAATGACTTCCAATCCCTCTCTTGAAGAAATGGACTAGTTGCAGCTACCCTTTGCCCTAAGGTGAGGGTCTGGCGCCAGAGACTGAAGGAGGGTTATAAATGGTGGGAGTACTCACTGCTGGTAAAAGATGAAGTCATTCTTGCTTCCAAGTACAGGAAAAATTTAGAAAAGGAAGGAAGACCACCAGAGAGGATATTCAACAATCCAGAAAAGAAAGGGCAAGAGGTAGCAATGGAGGAGGCGGGGAGAGAAAGATATATGCAAAAGGAATTATAAGTACAAAATAGACAACTTTTAAATGAGATCAGAGTAGATTAATGAAATAAGAGAAAAAAGAAAACACCATGAAGACCAGAAGCATCTGAGCTTGTCCAACTATGTGGAGGCCATTGTATGTCTTGAATAAGTCTAGAATAGTTATAAAAAGCAGACTGGCCAGGTATGGCTGTAGATGGCTGTAATCCAAACACTCAGCAAGGTTAGGTGGGAGGATCACCATGTGTGTGAAGTCATCCTGAGCTGAGTAGTTGGTTCAAGACCAGCCTGAACTACACAGAAAACCCCTGTCTCAAGATACAAAAAAATCAACTAGCCAACCAAACAAATAAACAAATAACCAAACAAACAAAATGCAGATTGTAGGAGTTAAATGTGCTTTGTTTCTAGGCTGAATTTGATAAGTTCATAGAGTTGGCAGAGAAGAATTTTTTTTCTTAAGAAGCAGCTGGAAATTTAGACCCAGAGTATGAAAGCCTCGAAATCCAGGGGAATGTCTGGAATAATGGAAGAAGAGTTATTATTCTGAGTAAAATGAGATTCCTTTTAGGAATTTACTTTAATAAAACAGATTTTGGTGGAGGAAGGAGAACCCAAGAGGACATTTTTCTCTTGATTACAACTAATACTGGTTAAGGTAAAGCTGAAAGCTGGAGAAGAGCTTCCCACTCAAATGGAAGATCTGGGGTTTAATCAACAATTTTACCATATTTTCTTAGAAATTTATCTTTCTGATTTACGAAGACAGCTGAAGAGTATCATTAGAAATATGCAGGTTGTGGGGTCAGAAACTGAAAGGGATACATAAGCAAAATGTAGTTCTCCCCAACAGAAGAGAAGAGTACACTCAGTATCACTCTCTTCCACAGCCACCTGTATGTCCATTTTCTGTTTCCATCACAAAGTACCGAAGGCCTGGCCCTTTAAGAAGAGAGATTTATTTAGGCCTCAGTTTTGGCAGCTGAGAATTCACACAGCACTCCATCATTCTTGCCAGCAGCTCCCTGCTTCCGCTATTCTGTGGCACACGCCATAGTGATGGAAGGGCACAAAGGGCAACCACTTTGTGAGACCAGACTCACTCCCATGGCAGCTGCCCACCACAGCCTGTGAGAACCACCTCAGTCCCCCTTTAGGATAACGCCACCAGGAGGGCTTTAACCGCCTTTCACTGGCCTGCTTCTCACAGGCTCCATTATCTCTCACGTCAGCACTGTGCACAAAACATCCAATGCACAAGCCATAGGGGCCACAGTCCTATATGGTGCCCACAGCACTCTGTTCAGATAATTCAGGAAATACTATACTCAAATGAACACATCTGCATATACATGAAGAATCAACATGAAAACAAAATCAAATTAAGATTTCTTTTTCTTCCTTCAAATGAAGAAAAGCAAAATATCTTACTGGAAAACAAATGAAACAATACAAAAAGATTGAAAAACAGACTGACAGCTAGGGAGCACAGGCAAGCTAGAGAAATAATTACTAACTATGGAAGGTAGATCACAGAACAATATGAGTCTTGAGAGGAAATCTGCTCCAGGAACAGCAAAAAACAACTTGAAACTACACAGCAGAAGGTGCTATTTCTCAAAGCCATTACGAAAATAAGAGAATATTGATTACGGAGCTTTGAACCTTTCTGAGTTCTTCTAGTAAGCTCTAGAAGGGTTAAAATTGGGGAGTAAAGGCAGGAGAGGGCAGTTGGGCATGCAGCAACGAGTCGGCTGCGGCCTAAGAGAATCCACACAGAGCAAGGCTGGTGTGGAGCAGGCAGGTCTTGGCAGGGAACTGACAGCAAGCAAGGTTGCGGTGACCCTGAGCTGCAGCGGTGAGGACAACACGGCAAGAGCCCCTGGGCAGCTTCTTCCTCTATTTCCTGTTTCACAAGTTATCTCTAACTTCTCCCCCAACGCTGCTGTTTCCTTTTTGAAAGGTACAATGAAGAATGAGCTCTAATATTTCTGGAGGATCCTTGAAAGGCCTCCAGGTAGTATGGGCCAGAACACAGAAGGGCACTTGGTAATGAAGCCGGTTTTAAAACACCATACACAAGCACCTTCTCTGAATTCACAGTGATCATTAATAGTGCTTGGCAAAATTCTGCTGCTCCCCAAACCAGCTTCAGTAACTCAGGATTCGTCAGCGAACGTGACACAGAGCTGCAGGGTCATGAAACTCACCTTGTCTTCACCACTAGTAGTTGTTATTCTGAGCAATAATAATATCGGCCACCAAGCTTGATTTGGCTGAATACAATTGATTGTACTCACTTCTTCTCTCTTTTGTATATTTCTGCTTGAAAATTAAAGTGACATCTTTCCCTGAGATGAGGGTATCTGGAAACATGTGCATCCCGGCCAGGTCCTCTGAGAACACCCAAGAAAAGCTACAATAACGGTTGTCAGTCTACTGGTGTGCTACAAACAGGACTTCTGTTACTGAAATTCTGTTAGGTATCTTCACTCGCTGTACTCTAATGTTGTTGGAAGCTAAGTGGATTGCATTTTAAGAGGGCAGCAAAACAAGTTTGGTAAATGGAGGTGTTATGGCTTGTATATAGGTGTCCCTCCAAAGCTTTACGCAGTCATGGGGCTGCTTCTGGAATTTGTAATTGATTATTGTGGGAACAGGTGCTGTACCTCCCCTGAGGCAAGTGATTTGCATTTCAGTGTAAGGAAGGAAGAGACGTTAGCTGCTTGAGCTGCTGCTACTTCTGCCTTAGTGCTCTTGCTCTTGTCCGCCACCATGAAGAGGTTGCCCTCTGCCATGTGCCTCTCTGCCTTGGAGCCAGCTGAATATGGATTGAAACCTCCAGGAAATGTGAGCTAAATAAGCCTTTCCTTCCCTCATTTTGAGGGTCAGGTATTTGTCCTAGCAACGAGAGGAGAATAACTAAGACAGCAGGTTTTATGTCCATGATTTCCAGGGACCTGAAAATTTAGGGGTGATTACATCCCTACTGTAGTTTACTGGTAACTAACTGGTGGTCCACTTTTTATGTTCAGCAGACTTGAACTAGTATGGTGCTGGGTGTGGGAGGCCTGTGTGAGGATTATCGCCAGCAGCATAAAAGGTACAACTAGAGAGGAGCTGACATAACAGGAAGCTAGTTGGAGAACCTGTCGGGGCTGACGGAAGCTGCTGGCTCTCTTGGACTGCTCTGCTAGAGGACCTTGCCATGCTGGCTTTCCTGATAACTTCGCTATTCTTGTTGGAGGAGGAGCTTGAGACCTTTGTTGTCACTGAAAATGACTATGGTTGATTTTGGAGAGAGCTCTGATGTTCACCTTGAGCACTGCTTCTTGGTTCAGGAGGGGAAGATGGTGGATTGCTCAGTCTTGTGGAGAAGTTTGTTGCGGTGAAATTCTTGTTAGGATCTCAGCTTTTCTCATTGCTGGAGGGGGCTCCGGACCTTACTGATGCTGAGAACGGCAGTGGTATCTTTTGGGGGAGCTCTTGTGTTTACCTTGAGCATCACTTCCTGGCTCCAGCACTGGTCCTGCAGTCTCTAGTATAGCTCCTTCATCCTACTGTCATGATCTTCCTAGCTTTCACCGCTGACCTTTGGCCCTTTCCAACATGGATCCATGAAGTGGACCTGCATCAGACTTTGTTATGGGCTCTAGGGCTCCAGCTGGACTTGTGGGAGGCAGTGTTATGAGCTCTTGATTTTTAGCTGAACTCATGTAGGATATTAGGATCCAGGCCCTCAGTTGGATTCTTGGGCTATTAGTGTGTGAACAGATTTCCTGCACTCTTAGTATATGATTTTTTTGGTGATTATGATATAATCTTATAAAATGTGTATTGTATTGTATTGTATTGTATTGCTTAACCTGAAAAAATCCCCAAACCATGACACCTACTTTCTGCTGCAGCGTGCAAGCGCTGCTTGCTTTGTAGGTGTTTTCTCCATTCATCCCCCTTCACACTTAACTTCTAAATGCCTAGATGACTGCTAGGATGCTGGCCCAGTAGGTTGTTGTAAATTGGAACATGCAGAACTCCTATTACTTTCAGTACCTGGCTGGTTGTCTCATGATGAGAACGTTGTCTGCAGGATCAAATCCTGACACCTTCATATCCACTCATAACAGCCTCTCCTGTCACTTGCCGCTCCACACATATGCTGTTCCAGCTCCTGGGAAGGACTTGCTAGTTACTGAAGAAGCCACGTGTATTAGTCAGCCTTCTCTTGCTATTGCCAAGTCCAGAGATGATAAACTTATAAAGAGAAAAGGTTTATTTTGGTTCAGGGCATTTGAAGCTACAGCTCATGATCATGGAACCCATGCTTTTATACTTGTGGTTGGTGTCAGAGGTAGAGGATAGGCACCAGAGCATGTATCTTCCTGCTGGCCAAGGAGCAAAAGATAGAAAGAGGAGAGACTGGGGTCCCCAGGTGTCCTTCCAGGGCACACTCCCAATGACCTAAAGACCTTCCGCCAGGTGTGGACTCTTGAAGTTTCCATACTTCCCAATAGCACCAGTGTGGTCACCAAGTCAGCACGTAGTCATGGCTTAACAAATGAGGGACTCTGCAGAGTGAAACTGCCTTAGCATTGGTTTTAGTCACTTTCCTGGCACTCGCTCAAAATACCTGACTGACACTCACTGTTTTGGCTTACACTTTTAGTCCATGATCAGCAGACTTCAAAGTAGAGGCAGCATGGCATGACAGAGGAAAATGTGCCCAACCATGGTAGCCTAGATACAGAGAGGGGAGGAGGAAGAGAAGGAGCTGGGAGTGTGAACACAGCCTTCCAGGTCAGGGCTAGTAACCCACCTCCACCAGGTCCTACCTCCTCACAGCATGTATCTACAAAGCCTTTCCGAGAGACCAAGTCAGAGCAAGTCACCTGCTGTGGGTTCCACAGCACTTTCTACCTATCTCTTCATCCCCTGGTGACTATGGAAACACAGATAATGCCCTCTTCATTCCCTGGTGACTATGGAAACACAGGTAATGCCCAAGCAACACCTAGGGAGCAGGCGATGCTGCCCGCTACCATGTCTCTAGATTCAATGTTGAGCCAGGAGAGTACGCTCACTGCCAATCTCCAGCAATTGGTCAAGGTTGGTGGGAGGAAGAGCCTAGGGTGGTACAGTACAAACCCAGTAAGTGTGACTGACCCAGGCTCATGAGTGCTTTGCGAAACCTCTAGGGGGGGAAAGGTATCTATGAACTTATTTTAAAATGCTTTTGGAAAATAGCATAGATTAAAAGAGAGCGAAAAACAAAGATTCAAGAGGAAGAATAAATTCAAAGTAACCCACACTGGATAGGAGACAGGAAGAGAACCAGGAAGGCCCAGGCTTTTCTTGCTGGGGTGGGCTAGGGGGAACAGCACTCCTCCTACAGGGCCAGGGGCTCTTTTGGTCTTGAGGTGGATGGTGGCCCAGGCTGAAAGTGCTGTGCCTACTGCCTCCAAGGGATAGGGTGAAAGACATAATTACATCCTCCTGGAGAAAAGTGAACATAGTAAATAGTTTGTTCCTGGTTCATCACATACTTTGATGAAATATTTATTCTCCATATTTATCCTTCTATTATTTAATTAAAACCTAGGAAGTTTAATTCATTCTGAGCTCATTTTATTTTTGCTATTTCCCCCAGAATTCCTGAAATCAGAGAGATGAGAACTTGCAACAGCAGGCAAAAACCCTAAAACACCCAAGATTTAGAGGCAAATTTGTTTACATCGACAGTGGACACTGGCTAGTATCATCCTCAAATAACAGGTGCTGATCTCTGGTGGCCTAGGGCTTTTACGGAATAAGCAGGCAGAAAGTATGAAGAGCAGCTTGTCAATTGGAGATTGGTTTATATAGTTTGCATCGGAGTGGCCCGCTGCACATCACAGTGAACAGGTGTTTCATAAGAGACTGGAGAAAAGGAACCGGAGCAGGAACACTTCCCTGTGCAACTAAGAAACTGAAATGCAACCTGAGAGCGCCATTTTCTGTTACAAACCAAGTATCCTTGCAGTGAGCTCAGCCATGCAGTCAGCTTCCAGGAACTCCAGGCAAGTATTAAAGACAGGTAGCCCTGGGGCAGAATGTGTGCCTCATTTTTCTGAGATGCTATTGATCAGGGAGTCGTTTCACTACACACATCTGCCTACCAGGCACCCTAGAAGAGCAGAGGTCATAGAGCATGAGCTGCTGTCCCTGACGAGCATGTGGCTGGCTGTGAGCAGCACCTCTGCCTTGCCCAGCACCATGCGGAGAGTGACATATCACATTAGCTCAAGTCCTGGAAAAGAGCACCACTCGAAACTCAAAGTACAGCTTTATAGGATGCATATTGTTTTTGTACCACTGAAAAGTTAAGAAATCACAAGTGAAAGCATAAAATTTGGGGATTATTAGTAGTCATTTAATTGTGTTTGTGAAGTTGTGTTAACTTTCTGAGTCTAAAAGTCCTGCCACGCACAGAGAAAATCACAGACTGGTGCAATTAAAAGGAACTTCAGTGTTCATTTGCCTCTTCCCATTTTATTTCACAAGGTGGAGATTTACAGGAGGAGAAGCTGGATTCAAACATTTACAGTAAACTCAATTTACAGTTGCGTTTCTCCAGAGCACTCAGACTCACTTTGAGATCCTTCTAAATAGCTGCCATTTTCCAATTTATTCCTTCAGAAGCGGGGCAGAAGATGTAAGGATGAGAATAGAAGTGGCAAAAACAGCTTAAAGCAATAGATAAAAAGGAAGAGTAATGGAGCAGAGACTGTCTAAACTTATTTATCTAATTTCACTATAAATAAATGCTTGCAGATAGGAAACACCATGAAATATGAATGTTTGAGTAGATATGTTGAGCTTCCTACCTCTTCTTAAGCTACACTAATACATAGATGCAGTGATACCATTACAAACCTTAACTGCTAGTTCAATAAACATTATTATTATTATCTACTTTTCTAAGTTCATAGGGCCTAGAATAAAAGTGGGGCCATAAACATGTATAGCAAGAAAAGCAAACATTTACTGAGGGCCACAGTATTTCAATATCTGGGCCAAAAATTAGCTCTTTTAACCGTACAGTTGTTGCCCATTGTATAGAAAAGGAAACTGAGACTTAAGACAATGAAGTAACCTGCAAAGTTACAAAGCTAGCAGATGGCAGCATTGAGATGCTGGCTCAGGCTGATCAAAATTCCTACCCATCATGCTCTAGTGACTGGAGTCATCCCTGGAACCTGGAGTCCAGTGGCTGAAGCAAACTAAAAGGACTCCAGATGGGAAAAGGGAAAATTGTAGTACAAAGGATGAAACACAGAAGGGATGAGGGAGGAGACACACCCTCACTGTTGGTGGTGGGGGTGGGGGTGGGGGTGGGGGAGAGGAGCTCACTTTGAGGAAGAGACCAGGCTGAACATCTTACCAGAAGCTGGAGGAGAACTCCATGCTCTAGCATCGGCCTCCATGAGCCCCAGCAGGTGCAGATCCAGGTGAGGAGGGTGGCCAATTGAGTTCAGGAGAGAAAATCACCTTGGTGCAGTCAGGAAAGGAGAAGATCTTCAGACCAGGGCAGAAATTGGTGGGCCTGTGCGCTCCAACTTCTCAGTAGCTTGGCCACCCTAGTCTTCTAGGGGAGCCAGGTAGGTGCTGCCCAGGAGGTGACCAGTCAGTCTGGAGGGTGGGAGGTATAGGGGTGCAGCTGGACAGAAGTGCCCACAAACCAGAGAAGTTACCAGAGATGGTGCCAGGCTAGTTCACTCTCTCTAACAGTCTCCCTTCCACAACCCATCTTCATCTAGGCTGGCCTCCTAAGAGAAGCAATGCTCCACAGCATTTACTATTTACATCCAAGGCCTTAGCAGTTTGCTCTCTATGGCTTCTTGGTTAGATAAGTCTTCAAATTTTCCTAACAAAGCCCCTGAGAAATCTGGCTGAGTTACAGATACCAACCGACTGAGTGACCCCAGTGTCTCGCAACACGCAGTCACCCATTCAGAGGGATCGTTTTTCTCTCCTCCCCACACCCTGGGTTGTCTCTCTTTCTCATTTCTTTCCCACTGGATGACTCTTTCGTTATCCTCCTTCCATCAGTCCGTGG
Source organism: Myocastor coypus (assembly GCA_004027025.1). Lineage (NCBI taxonomy): Eukaryota > Metazoa > Chordata > Mammalia > Rodentia > Myocastoridae > Myocastor > Myocastor coypus. Next base: position 14,897 of record PVJA010007358.1, on the reverse strand, counting down.
TGGTCTGTCTAGCTAGCTCTGTGCCTTGCAGTTGCCAGGTGCCATTCCCCAGTCCAGCTTTGGAAGAGCAGCGCCCCCTTGTGCACATAAACCACTTATGTCAGGATCCTCACAAGCACTGGACCTCACTCAGCCCAGAGCCACTGAAATAGACTTATTCAGCCTGAGGTTGCATTCCTTAAAGGTCTTCCAGACCTGTTTTAGCTTTCAAAAGCTGAGATGCACTGCCTTGGGGCAAAGACTCTGGAAATTTCCAAATTTCTAATCTCTGTCTCCCGTTATGACCTTCTTTAGAAGGAAAGCAGAGGCCAGGTAGAAGGCAAGGTGACAGACAGACCTGGATTTTTAAATTTATTTATTTATTTATTTATTTATTTATTTATTTATTTATTTATTTTTAAATTTTATTAATTTTAATGAGAAAGAAATAATGAGACAGTTTAAAAACAGGTTAATAGGACAATTAATAATTAATATATTGCATAGTATTGTCTTTGTAGTAGTTATTCAGAGTACAAGATGCAGACCTATCTTGTCTAAACACTGTTAGTACAAATCTTTCTTCTCACTGAACTAAGAGAAAGTAGCTGTATATATAGTCTAATAGTTCATAATAGTAGTGGCTTCCCAGCACAACTGACAATGTCAGAAGCCGCTGACTTGAGACTTTTACATCTCAGCATATTAACATGGCCTTACTTCTTATATCTCATAGACTTTTATGCTGGATGGTTAAGACTAAGATAAAACAAGACCTACATAACAAATGTGGGGCCTGAGGCTTGGCTCAGTTGCTCAAGCACCTGCTCAGGCAAACACCATCAGATGCAGGGAGCCAGGGTTCAATCCCCAGCTCTACATGCCTTACCTGACCCACCCTTAAGGCAGCCTGAGCCAGCACCCCCTCCAAAAAAATCCTTCTGTTACTTTTATTTTTGGTTTACAGGTCTGCTACTTTCGGTTACCAGTTAAAGGGTCTTTGAGTGTTCCTTTCCAGGTTCTTGGTGTTCTAAACAAAGAATTCGACAAGACACAGAAAAGATGGTGAGGGTGAGGATTTGGTAAAAACAGGAAAAGGTATACTTGATAGGCCCAGAGGGGTCTGGTAAAGAGGGCTCAGAGTGACTGGAAGATAAAGGGGCCTTTAGTACTCAAAACACCTGGACTGGTGGTCAATCATGTCAGTATGACATCGGGACAATCATTCTATCAAAAACTCCTTTGGTTTCATGCCACGTATAAATTGTTCCACTGAAAAACTCAACAGCATAGGAAAAATCAGGAACAGTAACTTGAGTGGTCATAGGTAAGCCAAAGGTAAAGCACAGAGTCTTCTGATGGGTCTCCTGGGAAGCACCAGATTCAAATGAAGGTTTAGGAGCAGTGTCTTCTGATTGGTCTCGTGAAGAAAACTGAACTCAAATGAATGGCCAAAGCTGTCCTTTTCTGATTGGTCCTTGTCTTGTGCACAGGAGCCATAGACCTGGAATCATTTTGGGTCCACTGTCCCACATGTCTTCTCTTTTTAGGAAACATCTGCCTGGGTTGGTTAGCTGTGAGTTTCTATGACTTCTGACACATTCTGTTTAGTTGCTTGTCCGGTTTTTCTCCTACCTCTGTTTCTGAGAGTTTGTAAGGACAGCTGTAGTGCTGTATACATGGGAAAACCAGGACAAGTGGGGTAGTAGCTGGGTCACTATGGACACTTAGCAAATACTTGGGGAATGAGAGAACCATTGGTGTAGGGGCCCCTCCTGTCCCTCTTCCTTCTATTCTCTTCCCCTTTATTCCAGCTCCTTCTTTTGGGGCCCCTTGACCTTGGGCACAAAACACAAAGATTTTAAGAGATGGTTAATATTTAAAGGGAGAAAGCCAGTCACAGGCAGGACAGTGGTGGGTTGCTCAACTGACAAATAAATCCACCTGAGCCAACAGGAAGCAGCCAGATGGCGGTCACTCATCCAGCAGCAGTTCCTGCTCCTGTCCAGCAGCCCACTCCACAATTGCACAATCTGATGCAATAGTTCTAGGCTATTAATAGTCTTACTGCAGAGTCCCAAGCTGGTCCTGGACAGGCCTGATGGAAGACCGTGATCTGTGGCCCCTTCAAACAAGTACAGGGGGAAAAAAAAAAATTTAAGTATCACTTATAGGTTCTGACTCTGGGCAAAGTAGTCTATCTTCCCCTTGAGTTCAGCCTGCTTTCTGTTTTATGACTGATTGTTTTCTAAAGACTGCAAGAGGCTCTCCTCCCTTCTCTGTACTGTTGGCTGGTGTGGTGCTCATCCTGCTGTTGTAACAGTGATAAAGATAATGATAGTATTTCTTCAGTGGGTTTCCTTTTATTCCCTCATTTCTCATCTCTGGTTCCTTGCATGTGGCCTATTTTAGCACTCTGCATATTGATTGATGGTGTTAACCCCCTCTTCTTATAAGACTGATCCTTGTGCACATATTTTGTCTCCATGGGTTTTCTCTTTTAAGAATCTTCCAAGGAATTATCATTGCTTACAACTGTGACCTATAGTTCTTCAGTGAACATTCTTGATGTATATATCTATTTCTAAATGGTTACATGTGCTACTATTAGTTCTTATAAAACAACAGAAGAGCTTGCTTTTGCTGTTAATATTTTTTTTACAAGGAAATGTAACAGGAATTCTAGTATTTCCTTTAGTTGACCCTTTTGTACCATAACCCAGTGGATGTCACTGAGCACAACACTGAATTTTTTTGCTGGGGTGTCAAAACCTTCCAGGTCTAGGTCATTTATCCATGCGCTCAACATTTCTTCCAGGCAGCTAAGGTCAGGCACTAGTTTCAGCTCAAGAGCAACATACCCTATTGATTAGGAACACACAAACAAACAAAAAAAGCAAATAACAAATAGCTCATAGAGAGTTATATATATATATATATATATATATATATATATATATATATATATATACACACACACATATATCATCATCATCATAGAAGTTTACATTAGGCCTTAGTGGAAAACAGAGAAAAGAGATAACTTTGCCTGAGAGAGCCAGAAAAGGCTTCAAAGAGGATACTTGAACTACATTTTAAAGGTTCACCAAATTACACACATGAGAAGGGCTTATAGTACAAAAAATAGCCGAGGCAAAGATAAATGGTTAAAACAGAGTTTACAAGAATACAGTATACTCAAAAAGGTACAAGCAGTTCACAGAGGCAGATGATGTACAAGAGAGAACGACAAAAGATAAAGAATGGAAAGGGAAGCCTGAGGTCGAATCACAGAGGGCCTTATCTATCAAACTGACATGTTTAGAATTTACATTGCAGTTAGGGGCAGTCATGGGATGTTTTGTTAAAATATATTCCCTCCTACACAGGTTTTTTTTTTTTTTTTAATCCGTCTTCCATAGAAGAGGAAGAGACTATGAACTATAGAATTAGTGGTTTTTCCAGGCAGGTTTGGCATCCCTTTCCTTCTCTGATGTCTCTGTCTGAGTTCTTGGGGGTCCTGTGAATCTTGATGTTCAAATAATTGTACAACAGGGGCCACAGTCCTGGGATGCTGGGACACTCACTCTCCAAGTGAATGCATGGCATTCAGCCTGACGTGATGACTGAAGAGTCCATATCTGAGAAGAGTGGTCCCTGGGAAGGCTTCTTAGGGCTCACCAGATGAAGAGGCATCACTGATACTTGCTATGGAATTAGTCAACCCAAACTCTCATGAAAGAATCAGGTTTTTCAGTTTAACACAATGTCAGATACATGAAACCAAAATTGAAGGGTATGAATTTTTCATTTCTATATCTCCACAGTTTCACAGCAGATCTCTCATCGCCCCTTACTAGATTTTTATTAAGGCATGGGTGTTCTTACAGTGTTCTCATCTCTTAGGCTCATTGGCATGTTTAGTTTCTCTCTCAAGAGGCATTGTCTCAAATACCCTTTTGAGGGGTATTTGAGGGTTTTTCATTCACTGAATCCACCTTTACTGTGTGCCTGATGGTTTCCAGGCACTGCCTTTGGCCATGTTTTTCTTTCTGTCTTCCTTCATAAGGGAAAAGTGTGCAGGTGGCCGCATCTTTGTTATGAGTTCTTTGAGTTGTTACCCATCAGGGATACTGGACACATTGTGAGCAGGACCAGGCATCTGTGTGATACTTGGTTCATGTTTAAGGTTTGCTCTGTGTTGGAAGACAGGAATTTTCCTCCACACAGTAAGGCTTCACTCTGGAGAGTGCTGCAGCAGTGGCCTTAAGATATGTGCTAAGGAGGGACACCCACTCGGGACCCCCCTTCTGTCCCTCCCTCAGACAGTTTTCTTTCCCCTAATAAATATGTTCTGCTCATTTAAAAAAAAAAAGATATGTGCTAAGAAAACTGAAGAGTTATCAGAAAGAAAACATCACATTAAAGTAGAACTGATAGCTTTCTCTGGGATGGGAAAAGACTGTCACAGGTTTTGAAACTGAAAAGACAAGCATGAGGGACAGCTATGGACGGATGGGCGACTAGGACAGGTGACACTCTGGGGAATACAGGCTTCAAAGTCAGACATTAGCCTGCCAGTCTTAGCTATCTTGTTAAAAAGCCCATTCTGTCTCTCCACATTCCCATTTGTCTAAAGAAAATACCAGCGGGTCTCTATGTAAAAACCTGATTCTACCCCCTTGCATTTATTGTATTCTATTTCTGTGCTTCCCAACCAAGTGTTGGGAAGTTGGCATAGCTTTTTGTGTAAATCTAGTATCTGGCAATTCTCAGTACTACAGTCCTGGTAAGAACGACTGATCTGCTTTGTTTCTTTATAAGTACTATAGAAGGGAGAGAATGAAATGAGCAATCTTTGCTGTCATCTATTCTCATCCAAGGCTTCCTTTGGTAGCTCTTTTAACATTGTCAAAGAAGTGAACCTAAAAAAAGATGAAAGAGACACATGAAGGGAATAAGGAAGCTGAGTTCTCGTCAGAGACAAGAAAAAGCGAGATGGTGCTGACTTATCTAATCATGAAATTTTTTTTTTCAAATGACAGTGATAAAACAGGTTTATCTCACTAGAAAAATGATTATGTATTTATTTTTGTATTTTTTAGGGAAGGGTCTATAGGGTATTCAGGGTCTCACTACGACATCGGACTCGTAGTGATCCGTCATCTACAACCTCCCAAGAACTGGGATTACAGGTGTGCATCACCACACCCAGTCTCCATTGTTGGCTCAGTGCACCCCGGGGGCCAGGCCAGCATGGCAGGCTAGGGGATCAAACTCCGGGCCCCTGCACCTGCTTACAGATACTTTAATCCACTGAGCTGTTTGGCTGACCCTGATGTAATTTTTTTAAAAAAGGCATTGTTTACAGAGTATTATTTGTGTGCTAGTTGTCACAGGTCACATTAAGGACTCCTTATTTTGGTATTAGTGGTCTTCAAACAAAACTCTGTGCCCCCTTCTCCCTTAGAATGAGTCATTCAGAAGCTCTACCCAGGCACCCCTGGCTGGGGATGGAAAGTGACATAGAAAAGGTTTCACTCATACAAGGGCCCAATGAGCCTCATAGGAGTGACACGAGCCCAGCTGAGGCTGAAGGCTGGCCTCCAGGTGCCGGACTTCTGATCCCCACACTTCTGCTTTAAAGCAGAAACTGTAGACTCTGCATTAGATGCTCAGAGGAGCAAGCCAGGCTAGGAGTGCTTGACCAAGATGGCTCATAGGCTGAGATCTGAACCACTTCAGGATTAGGGGTTATAAGTCAGCAAATACTAGAAATAGTTATATATTTACATTTATATATACTTCATGTATTATTTATTTGTATTGAGTTTTTTTTTTTTTTTTTTGGTGACTTATGACTGTACCTCTATTTTCTACCTGGGGTTTGTCTTCAGTAAGGGAGGGCAAACTACCATCTGTACATCAGATATATCCCATAGATTTTGTGTGTCCCATGAGTTTGCTAATGATATTTCTATTTTCAAGGGTTGTATATATATACATACATATACAAACACACACACACACACACACACACACACACACACACACAATGCAACAGAGACCAGATGTGGTACACAATGTCTAAAGTAGGTACGACCTGGCAATGACAGTTAAAGTGCATTGTTAATTTGATTGGCTTCAGAGCTTCCATACAACTAGTGACACACTGTCCTGGTGTGTCTGGCTTGTGGAACTGTGACTTTGGCCGGGAACTGTGACCTTGGCCACTGTATCTAGTCCCTGGTCCTTTCCTCTCTGGCACCCTTACCCTACTCTGCTTCCCAGCCAGCATGAATTAAGCAACTCTGTTCTGCTGTAATATTTCTGCCGTGGACCCATCCAACAGTGGACTGAATCTCCAGAGACCAGGAGTGAAATGAAACCCTCATTCTCTAAATTGTATATGTTGAGTATTGGGTCTCTATGATAAAAAGCTGACTAATATACTAATATGCTGGCCTTTTGCAGACAAATTTGTCAACCCCTGTTCTTAAAGAAGAGCAACACGATTGATGGCTTTCTCATTTCATCTTCCCAGCCATCCTGAGAGAGGGTAGAACAGTAGTTAAGGTGTCCATTTTCATGGTGAGGACATAGAAGCTCAGAACAATTATGTAACTGTGCTGAGGTCACGTTCATGTGCTGGGGCTAGGAATAGACCAAAGGCCTCCTGCTCTCCAGCCAAGACTCTTATCAGAGGGTGTCTGACCCAGCTGACCGAGCTCTTCTGTATCAGGAGAGAAAAGTTTGAATTGCATTCAAATCCATTTGCAGATAGGAGCTCTATCCACCCTTGCTTAACAGACAGTTCATTGGGGAAAACTCACGGAGAGTCTTTGGAAATATTAGAAATGTTTAACTAGGCTTATTATAGATTTGGACAAGCCAGGCAACAAAAGTTCACAATGCTCTGCAGCTGTGATGTCTCAACTCTCCAAGAGTGGCCCTGGCTTTGGGGTGGCCCGGAAGGCATGGGGTAGCTGTGTTCACCTTGTGCTCTCTGCACTCTCTTCCCGTGCCCTCCCCTGCGCACCAATGAGCAGCTGGAGTGAATGAATGCCCCCATTATCTGCTGCCCCTGCCTGTCAGCAGCTTCCCTGCCACAGCTCCAGAGTGGCCAGCAGGCAGCCAGTGTGGAGCAGTCTGTCTCCGACATAAACAGCCAAGCAGCCTTGAGTGGTGACTTGTTCTCCCAGGGAAGGTCTTTTCAATGCTGTAGCTCCCCTGCCACCCAGAACTCAACGGGAGCTTTGTACCCTTGCTGTAGATCAGCTCTTACTTAATCCCTTTGAATGCTACTGAGTAGAAATATGAAATAAAGATGTGCTAAAAAGACTGGGCTCTAGGTCCACTAAACCAGGAGGGACTGGGGCTACCCAGATCCTGACCTGTCTGCTTGTCAGGGAAGATTTAGGAAGCTATGATACAAAAGGCAGGGCACTGACATGGTGGACTTTAGAAGTACTACTGGGGACCTAAAATGCCAAGTGCTCAAATCGTTTCTTGGCTTATGACATGGCTACAGATCACTGCTTTTAGAGGAAGGAGGGCTCCTGAGAACAGCTAATATAATTTTGTAATTTTAGTAACTAAACAATTGAGCTCCTACTATGCCAGACCTTGCCCTTGGGAGGAGCAGAAGAGGAGGAAAATGATAAATGGGAAAGAGGGGGTTCCCAAAATCTGTGGGATCCAAGCGACAGCCTACAGTTGCTAAGATTAGGGCAGCTGATGATAAAAGCGGGTGATAAAGGGGCTAGGGTATAGCCCCACAGGGGCGACCAGCTGGAAAATCTTATTATCATTATATTTATTTTTCTTATTTGCTCTCCAATGACTCAACCACAAGGAAGTCTTCCCTAGGCTTGCTTCTTGTCACCTGCCCACTGCCGCAGTGACTCTTCCTCTCCCCGGTCTGTGTCTGAGGCCCTTCTGCACATCTCACAATCTGCTTACTTTGCTCTTCAGATCCTTTGGAAGGACTTCTGCCTTGGATTTTCACTGACCTTATTCCATCCTTCTTATAAATATACTTTTCAGGGCCAGTGAGATGGTTCAGTGGTCTAAAGCACCTGCTTAGGAAAGCTTAGGCAACTGCAGGGACCTCTGTTCCATCACTAGTACCACATGCTGCGCCAACCCCACCCCTGGGGCAGGCTGAACCAGCCATACAAAGAAAGAAAAAAAGAAATAAACTTTTCAGAGACCTTTGCCATTTTCCAGAGGCACCACCAGCATCTCACAAGACCGAGCAGCTTGAAGGACAGACTCTCTCTGTTCAGCTGCTGCACCAAGCCCTGTCCCCTGTGTATTTCTTCATGATTCTCCCAGCAGATATTAAGAAAAAAATTAAAATTCTGGGTAAAGGCCAGGTGGGGAATTTAGAATTGTTCTGAATCTAAGAGATCTTTCTGGGCTCAGGATTTCTCTTTTAATTAATGTTACACAGAACGTCAGGTTGCATCAGACACGAACAGATTTCCAAACTTACTAGCAACCCACCTATTCAACACTTCTGCCAAAGCAAACATTTCCACTATGGGGGAGGAGTGAGAGACATTTTTTTTTCAAAGTCATTCATTTACATAGAAAGATCAGATAGGGTTTATAGAAGACAATTCTTACAAAGGAGTTCATGATGCATTAGCTCTGAAATCACTTTCGTCTTTCTCAGTCATGCTTCTCACAGGTCTCTTATTATACCTGCTAAGAGACAGGCTACCACGGCTGCTTGCTCATTGAATCACGACTGATTTAAATCCAGCAAATAGCAACGAAAGCTGTTTTAATGAAATTTTAAAGTTCAGCTGTGAAAATTAAAAGTCATCCGACATCACACTACCCAGCCACCTGAGAATACTGCACTGAAATGTTCGTGTCACTCATCGTGATTTTGTTTCTGACCAGCAAGTTTACAGCAGTGGGATGAAGGCAGGAGTAGAAGCAATTTAGCTTGCCTTTGCTTGTCCTGGGACAACTTTGGTAGAATTAAATAGTGGTTGCACCAGTCTATGCTCCCAGCAACAATGAAGAAAGGTTCCTTTTCCCCGACAGCTCCTCCAGCATTTGCTATTGGCTAACTTCTTTTTTTAAAATTAATTGTAACAAGAAATATCAACATGATAGTTTGACAACACATCAGTAGTACATTCACAACAATCGACACACTGCGTATTGTCCTCACAATAGTAACACAGAGCACAGGGTATGGGCATGACACGCCTTCCAATTGATATTGGTAAGGAAAGAAAACAAAAGAAAAAAATCTTCTCTGAACTAAGAGGAAACATGCACATACAGCACAATGTTCAACAATTGCAGTGGGCTGGCAACATTGGAGGCTGTTGATCCTGTCCTCCTACAGCTTATCACACCAATCTAGCTCTGCATTTCATACCTCGTAATTAAGCATTTCTTCTGGGTGATCAAGGGCAAGTTAAAACAACACCCATATAACAAAATATTAATCTTTTGTATCTTGCAAAGTCAAATCCCCTCAGGATTAATTTTGGAATCATGTACAGTGCTTTGTAGAACTGTTGTCAGTGTCAGCCTTTGGGATGAGTTATGGCAATTGCTTGATCAGTTTGCTTTCTGTGAAAGCCTGAGAGAATGTTTTTCTCTGGCTGACTCTTCTTAAACACAATATAATTCGTTTATCCCTTTCCTCTGAGGTCTCATAATCTCCTTGACCAGAAAATTTGGGTCACCTCTGAGTTATAGCATATTACAGAACAGGTTCTCTTATGTCCTGAGTCCTTACTGACCCTGAAGGGCTAGGGCCAAAATATTGGGTATCCTCATAGCCTTTCTTTATCTCCAATTTTTGGTCTGTTAACTTATATTCTCAACCCTCCAGCAGAAAAACTTTGTGATACTATTACTCTATAACATAGGTAATTGAGCTTATCATCACTAACTTTCTAAATACCAAACATCTTTGACTTAGCTTGAAATTGATATTGATATTTTCCGACGATCACTGGTATTCTAATAACTCTCTATAGAATGTGATAAAAGCAGTTACACAATTTTTGTGAAGACATTTGGAAATCCAAGGATGTACAAAATTGTAGACTGTCAAGCCTACAGCATTTTGCCCAGTCTCTTACTCAATTAATACTCTCTCTCTCTCTCTCTCTCTCTCTTTTTTTGTTAACCAACCACTTACTTGAGAGTATAACAGTAACTGAGTTTACACTGGGAGCAATGCAATACACATCAAAAAGACAAGAATGACAGGCATTGCAAGTATAGCTTTAGTGTTTCATGGTGCTGTGATCAATGTGATGAACCCTTGAAGGTTCTTAGGACCAATATCTGATTCATCCTGTGTACATAAGTGCATGGTTTTGTTCCTGCTATGCTTGCTGTCTTATCTGCTTCCAGTCACTTCATTGTTTAATCCATAACACATTCAGCTGTGTTATGTCTTTAAGTTTATATTTCTTCTTTAGAATTCTTATACTAAGGAGATTATAGGATATTTACACATATAGGTCTGTTTTATTTCACTAATGAGTATATGTTCAATATACCCACCCATTTATATATGAAGTCTTCCAGTTTATCGCTCTTTATAGCTGAGTAATATTCCATTGTATAAATATACCACCTTTTTTTAACCATTTTTAAAATGATGAGCATTTTGTTTGTTTCCAAGATTTGACTATTACAAATTGGGCTGCTATAAACATAGGTGCACAGATATCACTATGGAAAGGTGTTTTCAGCTCTTCTTGGAAAATTCCCAATAGGGGGATAGCTGGATTGAATGGGGTTTGCAGTTCTAGTTTTTTAAGGATCCTCTACACTACTTTCCATAATGATTGCACCAATCTGCACTCCCACCAACAGTGAAGGGTTCTTCTTTCCCCACAGCCTCTGCAGCATTTGTTGCTAGTTGATTTCTTTATGATAGCCATTCTTTCGGGGGTGAGATGGTATCTAAGTGGTATTCTGATTTGCATTTCACGAATAGCTAGCGATGTGGCACATTTCTTCATGTATTTGTAGGCTTGCTGCATTTCTTTCTCTGAGAAGTGTGTGTTCATCTCAGATGCCCATTTCTGGATTGGGTTTTTGAATTTGGAAACCCTAATGTTAGTTTTTTGTAGATTCTACCTTTGTATGAATACATATGAGTTAAAAACTTTTCAAAATTTGAGGGTTGTCTTTTCACTCTGTTGGTAATTTCTTTTGATGTGCAAAAACTTCTTAGCCAGAGGAGGTCCCATTTGTTGATGTTTTCAAGTGTTAAACGTGCAATTTGATTTTTGTCCATGAATTTTTGCCTACTCCGATGTCTTCAAGATTTCCTCCCACTTTCTCTTTCAGGAGATTTAATGTTTCTCTTTTAATATTTAGATCTTTAATCGATTTCAACTTTAGTTTAGTGCATGATGATAGACTAGGGTCAAGTTTTAGTTTTCGGCATGTAGAGAGCCATTTTTTCCATCACCATTTGTTAAAGAGACGATCTTTCCTCCAGTAAAGATGTTTGGCCCCTTTGTCAAAAATAAGGTGGCTGGCCCAGCAGGATGGCTCAGTGGTCTAAAGTGCCTGCTTAGGAACGCTTAGGTGGCTGCAGGGACTGCGGTTTGATCCCTGGCACAACATGATGCGCCAGCCCTCCACTCAGGGCAGCTGAGTCAGCCATAAAAATAAATAAATATACAAACAAACAAAATGTTCTGAAACAAGAAAAAATAAAATAAAAATAAAATTCTTAAAAAAAATAAGATGGCTGAGTGTGTTTGTATTTGGTTCTGCATCTTCTAATCTATTCCATTGATCCTCATGTCTATTCTTTTGCCAGTACCATGCTGATTTTATTACTGTAGCTTTGTAGTATAACTTTAGGTCAGGAATTGTAATGCCTCCTACCCTATGTTTGTTGCCCAGAATTGCAACGACAATTCTGGGCCTTTTTTGGTTCCAAATAAATTTTAGGAATGATTTCTCCAGGTCTGTGAGGTATGTTGATGGTGTTTGGATAGGAATTCCATTAAATCTGTATAACAATTTAGGGAGTATAGCCATCTTCACAATGTTGGTTCTTCCTATCCTGGAGCAGGAAATTTTTTTTCCATTTTCTGAAATCTTCTGGGATCTCTTTTTTTCAGAGTAATGTAGTTTTCATTGAAAAGATCTTTTACTTCTTTAGTTAGGTTAATCCCTAAGTATTTCACTTTCTTTGGTACTATCATAAAAGGTACTGCTTCTCTAAATTCTCTGTGTGTGTGTGTTATCTGTGTAGAGGAATGCCACTGACTTTTGTGTGTTGACTTTATACCCTGCTACGCTACTGAATTTGTGTGTTAGTTCTAGTAGCTTCTTAGTGGAATTTTTTGGGTCTTCCAAGTAGATTACCATGTCATATGCAAATAGTGATAGTTTTACTTCTTCTTTACCTATTCTTATTGGTTTTATTTTCTAGTTTTTTCTATTGCTGTAGCTAATGATTCCAGAACTATACTGAACAGGAGTGGTGATAGAGGACATCCTTGTCTTGTGCCAGAATTGAGACTGAAAGACTTCAGATTTTCCCCGTTTAGAATTATGTTAGCTGTTGGATTGTTGTAGATGACTTTTATCAGGTTAAGGTAGAGGCCCTCTGCTCCAATTTTCTGTAGGACTTTGAACATGAATGAGCGTTGGACTTTGTCAAAGGCCTTTTCGGCATCAGTTCAGATGATCATGTGATTTTTGGCTTTGGCTCTATTGATATAGTGTATTGCATTTATAGATTAGCAAATATTGAACCATCCTTCTATCCCTGGGATGAATCCTACCTGGTCATAGTGTATAATCTTCTTGATGATTTGTTGTATTCTATTTGAGAGGATTTTATTGAGGATTTTTGCATGTATGTTCATCAGAGAAATTGGCCTGTAGTTTTCTGTTTAGGTGCATCTCTCTCTGGTTTTGATATCAGTGTAATGCTTGCCTCTAGGAATGATTTTGGATGGATTGCTTCCTTTTCAATGTCCCTGAAGAGTTTGAGGAGTGTTGGGATTAGTCTTCTATAAATTTCTTGTAGAATTCCGTAGTGAATCCATTTGGTCCGGGACTTTTCTTTGTTGGTAGGCTTTTTATTACATTTCACATTTCATTGGCTGTTATTAGGTTATTGAGAGTTGTTATATCTTCTTGACTGAGTTTGGGTAATTTGTTCTTTTCTAGGAATCTGTCCATTTCATCTGTGTCTTCAATTCTGTGAGAGTAGAGATTCTCAAAGTAGTTATTTATGATCCTGTGAATCTCTGCTGTGTCTGTAGTAATTTCACTCTTTTTATCCCTTATTGCTTGAATTTGAGTCTTTTCTTTTTTTGATGAGGTTAGCTAGGGCCTTATCAATTTTATTTAATCTTTCAAAGAACCAGCTTTTTGATTCATTAATTCATTGTATTGTTTTCTTTGTCTCAATTAAATTCAGTTCTGCTCTAATTTTTATAATTTCCTCCTGTCTTTCGGCTATGAATTTCATTTGCTCTTCTGTTTCTAGTCGATTGAGGTGCTCCAGGAGAGTATTTGTTCCTGTTTTGTTTTCTTAATGTGTGAATTCAGAGCTATAAATTTCATTCTAAGGACTGCTTTCATTGCATCCTACAAATTCGGGTAGGTTGTGTTTGAATTTTTATTGAATTCAAGATACTGTTTAATTTCTTGTTAAATTTCATCTGTAATCCACTTGTTGTTGAGAAGAGTGTTGTTTAATTTCTGTGCATTTCTGGAATTCTTGTGGTTTCTGTTTTCATTTATTTACAATTTCATTGCTCTGTGATCAGATAATATGCATGGGATAATTTGTTTTCTTGCATATACTTAAGCATGACCTATGGACTAATATGTGGTCTATTTTAGAAAATGTCCCATGTGCAGCTGAACAAAAATTTGTATTCTGAAGTAGTTGGGTGGAACACTCTGTGTATGTACACTAAGTCCAGTTGTTCTAAGTTTTGATCCAGTTCTGGTACTTCTTTGCTGATTTTTTTTCCACTTGACCTATCTTTTTCGGATAATTTGGTGTTAAGGTCTCCTGTTCAGATTGTGGTATTGGATATTAGATTTTTCATATCCATTAAGGTTTGTCTTATATAACTTGTGCTCCCGTGTTGGGTACATACATATTTATGAGTGTTACCTCTTTATCTTGAAGTTTTCTCCTAACCAATATGTAGTGGCCTTCTTTATTTCGTTTGATCAGTCTTGGTTTGAAGTTTAGACTGTCTGCAGATAGGATTGCTACCCCTGCTTTTTTCTTTTTTTGAGCTGCTGGAGCATGTAGTATTGTTTTCCATCCTTTCACTTTTAGCCTATGAGTTTCTTAATGAGTTAAGTGTATTTCTTGTATACAGCATATTGCTAGATTTTGCCTCCTGATTCACTCAGTCAGTCTATTTCTTTTAAATGGAAAATTGAGCCCATTTATATTGATGGTTATAATTGAAATATGTTGACTTATGATTGACATGATGTTCACATACAACTGTTTACCTCTTTTTCTCCTGTGTTTAATTGAGTAACCTATTTTGTGGAATCTTTCTGTTCGGATTTCTTCAGTTTGAGTTGTTTTGGTCCTTTTCTAAAACATTTTTTAGTATACTGTGTAGGGTTGGCTTTGACGTCATTAAATTCTTTTTTTTCTAGTTTATCTTTTATGATTTAATATTTTTATTGTTTGAATTTAACAATGGGTATATTACATATTTTCATCATTAGATCAGTTTAGATTAATATATATAGGTATATAAGATTGATCAAACAATTAAACATTAACACTTTCAATAAACATTACTTTTTTTTTTTCTTTTCCCCTTTCTGTTTTTGAAAGTTGACATATTTCATATTGTCCTCACAATAGTTCTACAGAGTACAGTGTGTGGGCATGACCCACCTCCCTATTGATG
>PVJA010007357.1:54204-69000 GCA_004027025.1 Myocastor coypus | reverse complement strand
TTATCATTTTTTATGGATGAGTAGTATTCCATTGTATAAAAATACCACATTTTCTTTAACCATTCTTCAAATGATGGACATTTTGGTTGTTTCCAAGATTTGGCTATTACCAATTGGGCTGCTATAAACATAGGTGCACAGATATCGCTATGGTATGAAGTTTTCAGTTCTTCTGGGAAAATTCCCAGTAGGGGGATAGCTGGATTGAACGGAACTTCTAATTCTAGTTTTGTAAGGATCCTCCACACTGCTTTCCATAATTACAACCTATCTCTTACTTTGCTTCTTAAATAATTTTTATTTGGGTTTCTCATATTCAAGAACCCACCTGAGATTCAACGTTTTTGTGACTGAGTGCTATAGCACTGATATTGATTTTCAGTCTTGAAATGACTATTCATGGCATTAGCATGGCAAAATTTAATTGTCCAGTTTAACTATATGTACATAAGTAAGGTTTTGCTTGGTAAAACGAATAAATATATAGTTGTGTCTATTTCAGATATTTGTATTACTTAATTATTGTTCGGTTACCAGAAACAGAATTTAAAGATGAATGAACATTTATCTTCTTATACAAAGAGTGTAACATTTAGACTATAATTACAAAATGAACTATATGCATCACCACAGTAAATTATGTAACATTTTTTTATTAAAATGGAGAAGGTAAATTTACTTACTCCAGTCAAATTTATTATGCTGTTTATTTTTCTCTCATTTATTGACCGAAAAATGTATGCTATCATGGGGTGGATTAAGATATTTAATGATCATATTGATGAGAAGTGGATTGAGATATTTAGTGATTATATCTCAGAGTGTAAGATATACAAATGCTTCAGCCTTAGTGTCTTTCTAGGCAAAATCTGAGACCTTAGGATCCACATTAGAAAGTGCTACCAACATCACAGCAAACTCGGCAAGGTCATATAAACCACTTAAAATGAATAAATCATGGAAAAGTTAATAAGACCAATTTCTGCTGCATGCGTGCTCAGAACCCTGCTGACGTTTCAGTGCAGTGTCCCTGTTTTAACCTGGCTCAGTTTAAAATCAGAGCTGTTGGTAACCGTGTAGTTTTCTTAACACTGCAACCATCCCGAGAGCTGCAGCAGCAGGTAATCTGTAGTAGAGTTTACTCACAAGAATCTTGGTCAAGTCTGTTATCTTCTCAAATGTCTGCATCTTGGTTAAGTGTCAGCTTGCTACAGCTTCTACTTTGCATCTATGAAAAGTAAATAAACATGTATCACAGGTAGTAAGTAGTTGATCTGTTTGGTAGAAATCTGTCATCAGTTTTGTGAAAGGAATATATAATCAGAGCATAATGTCATTTTGGGGAGACTTACGTAAACTAAGATAAAAATAGAAAAACAGAAAAACATTTTACTAACATACATAATACTTCTGTGCCAAGCAGAGAATAGACGTTGTTTAGTTCTTGAGTTGAAGTTCCTGGGTGATCTTACTGCAGTGGAGTTAGACAAAGTTCAACTGACAAACAAATTATTATCGGGGCTACCAAAAATCTTTAACCACTTGAGTGTTTTAAAGCAATATGCATGATTTGCTGTATTATTTAGTAGGAAAAAGCTTATGAAGTGGGAAGTGATAATTATAAGATGATATAAAAATGTTAAATGGCCACTATTCTACCACTCAATTGTCAATACAATATTGTTGCAAGATTCCCAACATATGGCTGGGGAGATAGCTCCAGTCTAAGCACCTGCCTGGCCAGCGCAAGGACCTGGCTTGAATGGGACCTACAATACTAATTTTTAAAGGAATCTCCACATTGATATCCATAGTGGTTGTGGCAGTCTGCAATTCCACCAACAGCGCAGATGGGTTCTTTCATCTCCAAGCCTCTCCAGCATTTGTTATTGGCTGACTTCTTAATGTTAGCCATTCATTTTGTGTGGGATGATTACATCTACAACACTCTTGGTGGAACTTATGAGGTCCTCTATGTAAAGTATCATGTCATCTGCAAATAATGATAATTTCACTTTTTTCCCAATGCATACTCCTTTAATTTCTTTCTCTTATCTAATTGTTCTGGCTAATGTTCCAAGAATGACATTGAATAGGAGTGGAGACAGTGAACATCCTTGTCTTGTTCCTGATTTTCAAGTGAATGCTTTTAGATTTTACCCATTTAAAAACCCATTATGTTGGCTGTTGGTTTCCCATAGATGGTTTTTATCAGTCCATTTATTCCAGTTCTCTGTAACATATTTGATGAATGAGTTTTGAACTTTGTCAAAAGCTTTTTCTGCACCGTTTGAGATTATCATGTGGTTTTTGTTCTTCATTCTATGGTTGTGGTATAATACATTTATGGATTTGCACATGCTGAACTATCTCTGCATTCCTGGAATAAATGCCACTTTGTCATGATGCATAATCTTCTTGATGATTTGCTGCATTCTTTTTGCTAGTATTTATGGAAGAATGTGGATCTATCTTCATTAGAGAGACTGCCTTGTAGTTCTCTTTTTTAGTTGGATCTTTCTCTTCTCTTGGAATCAGAGTAATACTTGTTTCCAGGAATGAGTTTGGGACAGTAGCTTCCTTTTTGAATTCATTGAAGTGTTTGAGATAATTTGGTATTAAATCTTCCCTAAATTTCTTTTAGAATTTTTCTGTGAATCCATGGGACCTGAACTTTTCTTCATTCATAGGTTTTGTACTACACATTTTTAAATTCTTTTCCCATTAATGGGTTATTCAGAGTTTACCTTCTTGACTCAGCTTTGGCATTTCATTTGTATCAAGGAAACTGTCCATTTCCTCTGTTTTCTGTCCTGTGAGAGTACAGATTTTGGAATTAGGTATTCATGGTCTTCTAAATTACTCCAGGGACAGTAGTGATGTCACTCTTCCATGCTTTATTGCCTGAATGAGTTAAATGTGTTTCTTGTATGAATCATGTTGTTAGATTTTGTTTCTTCATCCAGTACACTAGTCTGTTTCTTTTGATTGGTAAACTAAGACCATTTGCATTGATGGTTATAACTGATATGTATTGGCTTATCTTTGTCATGTTATTTTCCTATTATAAGTTCTGTCTGCTGTTCTGGAAATTATAATCATTTCTATCTCTAGAATGTCTGTCAGAACTCTTTGAAGTGTTGGTTTGGTAGTCATGAATTTGCTCAATTTTTCTTTGCCATGGAAATATCTTATTTCCCTGTTCAATTTCATAGTTTTGCAGGAAACATCACTCTGGGTTGGAAGTTGTTTTCTTTCAGGATCTGAAATTCTTCTCTCCAAGCTCTTCTTGAGTTGATCGTTCATGTTGAGAAATCTGCTGTGATTCTGATGAGTTTTGCCTTGTAGGTAATGTGTTTTTTTTTTCTTGAATTTCTTGAATTTCTTAGTTCTTGATTATTATGTGTCTAGGTATAGACTTACTGTGTTTAATGCTGCGTGGAGTTCTATATGCCTTGCTTAATTGTATGCCACTTTCTTTAGTCATGTTTGGAAAATTTTCTGCTAGTACTTCTACAAATAGTCTTTAATGTAATTTGTGCTTTCTCCTGCTTCATTGACACTTTTTATTCTTATATTACTGTTTTTTGTATTGACTTGTAGGTTATGAATTGTTATTTCCTGGTTCCTTGTTAGTTTTAAGGGATCTTTTAACTCACGTTAGTTACCTGTATCACTGTCTTTAAGGTCTGAAATTCTATCTTCAGTTTTGTTCAAGCATTTTTTGCCAGCATTCAATGAATTCTTAATTTTCTGGATATCTGAATCTGTTTCATAGATTCTAAGTTTTACCTGTATTATTCATTCAGTGTTTCCATAATTTTTCTATTTTCTAATTTATGTCTTAGTTGTGCTGAACAATTTTTTCATGATTTTTGTCCTTTCTTTTTGGACCTGAGAGATTATTTCCGATCTTAATTCTTCTACAGACTGAAGGACTTATTTCTTTACTCAGTTGATATCATTTCAGAGATTTCATGTGTGCAATATCCAAGTTTTTGTCTTTGTCTCTTGGATTTTTTCTGGGTGGGCTAGAGAATTGAAATTGTAAAAAAGAAAGAAAGAAAGAAAGAAAGAAAGAAAGAAAGAAAGAAAGAAAGAAATTGCCCTTTGCTGTTGCATTTTTTGAAGCTTTCAGTTATCACCCAGAAAAAAGCAAGGGTAGCTATGATTCTTGCTGACAATATCAACTTCTTAATAGAAACTCAGAAGTTTCTATCAAAAGACTTTACAACTGTGAGAAATTAATATTATGCTCATAAAACATTATAGTAACTCCCTAGGAAACAGAAAACCAATTACAATTAATCTAAACTGATCTGATGATGAAAATATGTAATATAACCATTGTTAAATTTAAACAATAAAAAAACTGAAACTCAATAAAATAAAATAAAATTAAATTAAAAAAAGAAAACCAATTACATAATAGCTCTGTTTAAAAGATTTTAAATCATTTTAAAGCATTTAGTCTGAAATAACTTCTAGTAAACATCTCCCTTTAGTATGACTTTGTATACGTTCTAGATATTAAAGTTTGAGAGGATCAGTGTGACAATTCTCACGCAAAGCATTGGTAATACCAATACTGTTAAGAAAAGTAGCTCATTCTAAATGCAATACTTAAGTGTATTGCTATAAATGAATAATCTTTCCTATTTAAAAGATAAGCAATACATGGCTGTCAGATGTCTCAGCAGATCAAAGCATCTGCTTAGGCAGCTGGCCACACCCTTGGGGCATGCTGAGAGGGCTATTGAGACTGGGCACGATGGCACATGCCTGTAATCCCAGCACTTGAGAGCCTGAAAAGTAAGAAGGATCACTAAAAGTCTGATCTGTGTGGGGAGACCCTGTAGACTCTGTTCTAACTGCATTTTTAAAAATTAAAATTAAAAGACAAGCAATAAAATTTCAGTTTGAAGAAGGTGTCTTTTGGACACTGTGAGGACACATTATTTGATCTTGGCTTTCATTCATAATCAAAGCAAAAGCTACTTGTATGAAAATATTAGAGACTTTGGAGATGCTGGTGATCTTGAAAGACATTTTGCTTAACATTTCAGTGTGGAACAAATGTATTCCTTCTTTTCTACATATGACAAATTTTTATGAAAAATTTTAGCAAAGAGATAAACTAATTGATAGATGCTCAAATACTTTACATAACACTGAAGTTTTATTGTTTATCTTTTAATTTTAATTTTTTAAAAATGTAGTTAGTACAGAGTCTACAGGGTCTCACCACATAGATCAGACTTTTAGTGAACCTTGCTGTTTTTTAGGCTCCCAAATAAATACTTTTACATAAAAGCCTGCACAAAGATAAATCATTGCCATAGAATCAATAATCAATTATTGATAAACCTACTCTATTGTGTCATTGTATTTGTAATACAAGATCCACTCGTTGCTTCTTTTAACTTTGTTATTTTGTCAAATAAATTTTCTCCTAAGTTTTCCAAACAATATCACTTTGAAAAAGCAAAAGGATGAAACTAAAAAAACATTTTTTTTGTTTTTTATAATTGAGGCTATTGAATTATTTGATTTTTAAATATACTTTGACTATCAACTGCATAAAGAGAGATTTGGAACATGAAATATCACTAATCATCTATCTTTTTATCTTACTATTTATGTCTTCTTATGACAAACCTTAATAAGACATGAAGGTCAAAATCCATCTTCTTTCTTCCATCATTTCTTGATTCTCCAGTATGTAATTTAAATCCAAAGGTGAGAGGGAGAGAGAGAGAGAGAGAGAGAGAGAGAAAGCAAGAGATAGAGAGAGCAAGAGAGAGAGAGAAAGGAAGAAGGAAGAGGAGGAGGAAAAGGAGAGAAGAGGAAAAGAGGGGAAGTGAGGGAAAGGGAGAGGAGGGGAGGGGGAGGGGGGAGGGGGCAAAAGAGGGGAGGAGTAGGGAGGGAAGAAAAGGAAGAAGAAAAGAGAGAAGAGAAAAAATAAGAACTTTTTTTTTTTTTTTTTTTTGTGGGACCGGGGTTCAAACTCACGACCTTGCACTTGTCCAGCAGGCATTTGTGCCTTGGAGCCATCTCCCCAGCTCCCTCGAAAACTTTTAAACCTTTGTTACTGTAGAAAACTACTAGTGACATCAAGAACACTATGCTATGTGAAGTAAGCCAGACACAAAAAATAATGCATGAATTTACTTCTGGGAACTATGTTTTAGACAATGCGAATGCACAGAATCAGAGTAAATTTATATCTGTAGCAATCACTTAATTATGTTGTAAACCTTAAATATATGAGTAGAAATAACTTTGCCTATGATTTTGTTTGCAAGAATATAGAACTTTTGTTGTAGTCAACAATTAGCTTTTCCAATCTTCTGTCCTTACAACAACATGTGTTCACCATTCACGTCCATAATATCCCTTAGTAATGGATGACAGAGGCTTCAGAAGGGAAAGTATATTTGCTTTTAGGATTGGATCACATTAGTATTTCACAAGTATCATTTTGCTGCGCATTATTTTTACATGTTCAATGATATATCTCTTCTCATCTCATCTCTACAATATGCAATAGAACTGCTTTTCACATACATAGCATTTAAAATATTTTAAGGATAAAAGAATAGACTATACTATTATCATAATTATTCATTTTAGACTTTCCATGGAAATTACAAATCATATCCACATGTGTGATCGTGCCAGTTGAATTTTTTATAACTTGTCAAAGGATGCATAATTAGTTGAGTAAAAACTTTTAAACTTACTCTGAGAAATATTTTTATTATTTTGAGACGAAATCTTTATTTGTTTAGGGATCATTCCATGAAGTTGACCTGAGAGTTTCCCATATTTGTTCCAAAACAATGAGCCATCTCTGTAACCCTTTAGCATCCCACTAACATTATAAACACTCTTAGAATTTGGTCATTAAAAACCTTATGCAATTTCACATGAGATGATGATATATCTGCCCACAATGCAGCAGTCATTGGTTGCTGTATTCTAAAATGACAATCAAAATTAGTAAGGTATTATATTTGCCTTAGCTTTGTAGTTATTTCAGCTTGAAGTGTCTCTCTTGTTCACACCAAAATGAAAAGCTGAAAAAAAAAATTCTGGGGGATACCCACTCTGGACTCCCCTCCTGTCCCTCTCTCAGACAGAAGCTTTCTTTCCCTTAACAAATCTATTCTTCTCACAAAAAAAATATCAAAAGCTGAAGAACAATAAAATATTGATGTCAAATCTGAATTCACTGAGATGTTATAATGTATACAATGGTTATGGGTATTCTTTTTTTTTTTTTTTTTGTCTTTTTTTGAGACAGGGTCTCACTATGCAGTTCAGGCTGGCCTTGAGCTCACTTTTGTAGCCCAGGCTGGTCTCGAACTCACAGCCATCCTCCTGCCCCAGCCTCCCGAGTGCTGGGATTACAGGCGTGCGCCACCACGCCCGGCAGGTTATGGGTATTCTAAGTAGAAAATGTAAAATAGAAAATTTGAGTGAGCTATGAGCTTTTGAGGAAGTTAGAGTTTCAACAGAAGTATAAATAGTTTTAAAAATCTACAATCTTTAGCATGTGGAGAGCCAGTGTTTCTTGCACCATTTATTTTTTTTATTTTTTATTTATTTATTTTTTTTTTGTGGGACCGGGGTTCAAACTCACGACCTTACACTTGCTACGCAGGCACTTGTGCCTCGGAGCTATCTCCCCAGCTCCCTTGCACCATTTACTGAAGAGACTGGCTATCTTTCTTCCAAGGACGTTGGCCCTCTTTTCAAATACAAGGTGGCTGAATGGGCTTGGATTTGATTCCGCATGCATCTTCTGCTCTGGCCCATTGATCCTCAGGTCTTTTTTTTAATGCCATTGTTATGCTTTTTTTTTTTTTTTTTTTTTTTTTTTTTTTTTTTTTTTTTTTTTTTTTTTTTTTTTTTTTTTTTTTTTGTAGTAGCTCTGTAGTATAATTTCAAGTCAGGCTTAAGATACCATCTTCATTGCCTTTGTTACTCAAAATTGTCTGGGTTATTGTGGGCTTATTCTGGTCACAAATTAATTTTAGGAGTGTTTTCTCTAATTCATTGAGGCATGGTAGTATTTTGATGGACAATGTATTAAATCTATATTTAAATCTATATAAAAACATTGATTTTTTTGTCCAAGAGCAAGAGACATGTTTCCATTTACTGATATGCTCTTCAAGCTTCTTTTTCAGAGTAATGCCATTGTGAATGTAAATGTGTTCTCTGTACACTAAGCAAATATCAAAATATGTCCAAGACTAAATACTGAAACAGAAACACTATGCCTGCTAGAAGATGGGGTGGTGCATATGGTGCAACCACTGTGGAAAGCAGTTTGTAGATTCCTCAAAAAACTAAGCCGAGAGGTTCCATGTGACAGCTATTCTCTTTCTTCGCATCTTCTCAAAAGAATCCAAACATCATCCTACAGCTACATCTGCACACTCATGTTTGTAGCAGCACAATTTGAAATAGGTAAATCTTAGAAACACAGCAGATGTCTACCAACAGATGAATGTATAAAAAAAGATACAAAAGATGCTTTTTTAAAAATTATAGAAAGGAGTGCTACTCACTCGTAAAGGATATACTTGAAACATTTCTTTTTGAATGGACACACTTTGACACTATATTATTAAGTGTAACGAATCAGACAGACATAATTAAGGTTCACATTATTTCTCTGGTATGAGAAAGAGAAGGGAAATTAGGGCAAACGTAGATGTTGTGAAATAGGAAGATGATGTTCAAACAGAGAGGGGACAGAAGGAGATGGCAAGGGAAAAGAAGGAGAAAGGAAATGAAAAGAGTTTGAAGCAAGCTGAGACAGACAGCAAGGAAAGAAGAATCAAGTTTTATGACATGCAGCAACAAATTCCCTATCATCAGTGTGAGCATTATCTATATTTAACATGCACCAATATAATTAATCATTTCAAAAACAAACTAGAATCTCTAGAAACTATAAGAATTCGGAATTAGCAAGAAAGACATTAGGCAGAAGGAAATGATTCAAATACGTATATATGTTACTTGGTAGAGTAGCCTTTAAAAATAAAAAGTAAACCATTTTATATGCTAACATGTAACATACACAAATAATATGGGCTTCATCCATTTTATTCCTCTTTAGTCATAAAATTAAAATCATTTACCTATGCAAATATCTACACTTGGATGTTTATAATGAATTGATTCTTTTTCTAAATCCTTGAAATAATAAAAATGCTCACTAAGAGAAAGGTGGAAAAGTAATTCATGATTTACTCATGGAAGGAAACATTTTTCAGTGATAGTTAAGAAATACGTTACTAATACATAGAACAATATGAATAAGTATGAAGATCCAGACTCCACAGAATAAGCAAATCTATACTTTTATTTATGTAAAATTCTATAAACCTTAGACTAATATAGAATAAAATTAGTATATCTTTAAAGCAAATACAAGTGTATTCCACAACTGGAAATACAAATTTCCCATCTTTTCATTCTCTATTTTTAAGAGGATATCAGGTTCAACTAGTCAATATTTATAGTCCAACCAGGTTATTTTCATTAACTTTGGAATATTTAATTTCTGGTGCTTTTGCAGGAAAACATCAACTCTAATTATTGCTCTTACTCAAAATAGCATCCCAAAGAATCACCACAAGAAGGAACAGAATTTAAAAAGACTTGCTCATCTACAGTGTCTTATTCAGTAAATTATAATGAAATGTCTCAATTCAACATGCACCTTTTATCATGAGAGAGTAAAGAAGTAAAAATGGCCTTCTGAAGTCTGCCTGTTGCCCATGCAAATCTGCAGCAAACCACAGCTCTCACGGAATAACTTGCCAGATTAAATAATATACTCTCCCACTATTCATCATATTGTGTGGAGCAAATAAAATACTTTTATGTGCATTTGAAGTAATTCAATTTAAATTATATAGCAAACAAAAACAGAACCTACACAATAGAAAGGGATAATACAGTAATAGACCAGAGACCAGTGAAGTTTTCTTTATAGAAGTATGCTGACAAATTTCAAGAAAAGGCTTCTATGTTCTCCACCCTCTGATCTACAGCCCTTTGTGGAAAATTCCCCTCCTGTTTTGTGCACTAGCCGCGTGCCTCTGAAAGCTGAATAAAAGGGAGGAGATGTCACTTTCATGATCAAGCTGCAAAAGACAGTGATATTTCTCACACGTATCCTCACACTCAGTGCCACAGCCACTGTCATTCCACCTTCCCCTCTTTGGCTTTCTCTGATTGAGCTACCTGACACCTGTTCAGGTGCTCTTTCCAGACACTCCTATCAAAGAAACTGAAAGAGACAGGCTTAGAGCTCCTGAGGAGTGAAAGCCTTCATCCTACTACATACAAACCAAAAATCTAATTTTGTTAGCAATCATATGAATGATCTTAGAACTAGTTCTTTGCCAATGAAAATGCAGCCTCAGCCAATATCTTCACAGTAACCTCACAAAAGACTCTGAGACAAGGCATGCCTTGAGCTGTGCCAGATTCCTAACTCATAGAGGCTATGGGATGATGCTTTTTAAAACATTAATCCACTGAGTTTCAAAGAGTATAATTTGATTTTTTCAGACAATAATAAAAATTACAGGAAAGAATTGTGATGCATATGCTTTAAATGGATTGTCTCCTAACTTTATCTTTAATGTTCTAAGGTACGTTATTCAGAATTATATTTTTAAACCATAAAACTGAGTGTGCGTTCTTGCACAAACAGAACAGTGTCCTTGCGTTTTCATTATTTGAGTGTTCAGCATTGTCTCAGAAGGTGCCGCCCTCAAATCATTCATTAGTTTTCTCAGGTAATGTATAATTATCGCCTGAGAAAGCAGTAAAGATGATTCTTCTCCTAGGAGGGATTCTCCTGGAAAGTAATACAAAATTTGGGGGTGTATTATATACAGTTTTATGAGAGTCTTCCCAATTGCTGCTATTTCAACTGTGATTTCTTCCTAATCAGTGTGCTCACCTTAACATTGGGTAGCCCACAATGTTAAAGATGCAGCTTTTCATACAAGGAGATTCTGGATTTGGTTTTCAATAATCTTAGCCGCACAGCTACAGGAGATGAGTGTCTTTCATGGCACATACAGAAGAATTCAGGTCACTTTCGCAGTGCTTCAACTGGAATTACAATGTATGAACTCCTCTCTCTCTATTTTCTGTGACATTAAGAACAATCAGTTGACCTGACTATATTTATTACCTTCAGACCTACATGCTTTTCAACCAGGTTGCTCACTTCTTATAAGTATTTCATTATTATTAATATTTCATGCTTATATTTTACCTATTTTAGTAGAGAGATCAGGGCATATACTATTACTGCTCTCCTTACTGCTACATACAATCACTGGTGTCTTTAAATCTAGTTAACTCAGTCAATCCCCAAAACACCAGACGAATCTGGAAAATTATTCCTCAGATTTAGTTCTCTAGTATTTGCCTAGAGTACTAGATCTGTGAGACTTCTCAGTGGAAACAACACCAACTCTATCTTCCATCTATCTATCTATCTATCTATCTATCTATCTATCTATCTATCTATCTATCTGTCTCTGTATATCTATCTCTGTGTCTCTGTATCTATCATTCTATCTCTGTATCTATCTATCTCTGTATCTATCATCTGTCTGTTTGTCTGTCTGGCTATCTATCTGTCATCTATCATCTATCTATCTATCTATCTATCTCTCTCTCTCTCTGTGTCTATCTAGCTCTGTATCTCTCTATCTCTCTCTATCATCTATCATCTATTTCTGAATGTATAATATATATTATAATCAATTTAAAGGTTTAGTCAATTCATTTTCATCAATTCTGTCAAGTTCTAAATAATTTTATATGTATTTTTAATAACTCAAAATTTCATTTTATATTTAAATGGTGCTCAATAGAAGTTATTTACTGTACCGGCAAATTGTCTATGAAAAACAAACCAAGCAAATCATTGCAAGCAGCTTCCACCTTCTACCCCTTTGAGCACCCTCTCAGCTTTAGGATGGTGCTAATGGAAGATGTAGGAGAACAGCAGCTATGCACATCTCTGGATGACAACATATTACAAAGGGCCACACCTACAACCAACATGCATGCAATATCATTTGACAAGCCACTGCTCCTTTCGTTATGCTTTTCTACCTCACTGCATTTAATGAGAACAACTTTCAAGCAGTCACGCAAATTAGGACTCTTTTACCAGCCCAAACCAACTTGACCTGCTGTGGGCCCGAACACACGCAGCAGAGTTGCCATGGCTATTCATGAGGGGCTGAGGAGAAGGTGAGGGTCAACTGAAATTTGGTACTTTTTCACACCACATCAGGAAGGAATAGTCACCTGGAATAGAACTACAATATGCTGGAATCAGGGAACCCAGAGGTCTTCCCTTGTTGGACAGTGCTGATCCAGAGCCACAATATGGTCAGGAAGTAGGTGGAAGAGTATTGAATTTGTAGCTGCTTCCTAAGAACCAGGACTTCTGGTGGGACACCCCAGCCATTATTTTGAACAATTTTTTTTTTTTCCAATGAAGGTAGAGAAAGAAAAACTGCAGCAGAAAGTATGTGAGTAGTATTATCAGAATGACTTCATAATGCTACAGTCAGAGGTGGCCTTGCAGACCATTTCCTATGACAGAGAGCAGCACATAAGAGCAGTGCAAAGGTAATGACAGGGTCGGAGGAGGTGCTGGAAGCAACAGTGAGAACCATGTGTTGTCTAGCATCGATGAATGTGCATAGAGGTGTGTGGATTGTTAAGTATGTTGATAGAGTCACACGTGGGATTGTGG
The DNA here is from genome assembly GCA_004027025.1 of Myocastor coypus. Lineage (NCBI taxonomy): Eukaryota > Metazoa > Chordata > Mammalia > Rodentia > Myocastoridae > Myocastor > Myocastor coypus. The sequence goes on along the minus strand of PVJA010007357.1, from coordinate 56,180 downwards.
AACTTAGCAAGTGTACTATTATCTCTCAAGGCAGCCTACAGGATCTTGGAGATCTGACTAACTGATGTTCTACTTCAAGTCCAATTTGGAACTCAGAAAACCAGAAAGAACTAATGTAGAGAAAATGCAAAAGCAGTCATGATAGAAAATTGCCTCTTTCTCAAAAGAAATGAGGCTCATTGTACTCAGGTCTTTAACTAGTTGCATGAGGCCCGTATTGTAGAACTCTGTCTCAGTTACTCTTCTTCCTTTGCTAGCATAAAATGTTCAACACCCAACATAAGAAAGGAAAGTTTGGTTTAGCTCACAGTTAGTGGAGGTTTCAGTCCATAGCCAGCTGGCTCCAAGGCAGAGTGGCACATGGAAGTGGCAGCAGTTCATGGCAGCAAAAAACAGCCAAACTACAAGAACAAATGGGATGTGTAGCAGCAACAGTAGCAGCAGAGAGCAAGTCTGTTTCTGTTATGTTTCTGAGAACTGCATGAGGTTTGAGGGTGACAACTATATACAAACTATGACAGGAACAATTGGTTTTATTCAGAATTCCACTGACTGAGTATTTAATGTAATCCAAAATCTCTCTGACAGTTCTATCAAGAATAACATTTGCCTATTTATCTGGATCCCTCATGACCCAGAAAAGATGGCATATATAATGAACCATTGTATACCTATAGCAGACGGGAAAAACAAATGAATTTTCTCAGATGAATCTTCTACTGTGCACCATCTTTAAGTGATTATCAGGTGTTTTAAATCATAACATCAACTGAGATCAACACAAAGTTAAACTGAATCATAAAAGTACTATTTCAAATACAATAGCAAGCTTTCACTGATGTAAAATCATATACTTTTTCTGTAGAGTTTTCAAGGATAGTCAGAGATTTAATCATAGAACAAAGGATTAGGCACAAAAGTTTAGGTTTCAAAGTAAAGTTGGAAAGCTCTAGTGAAGGTTTGAAGACAACAGCACAAAACTTTGAAGTTGAGATAAAAGATATCAACTATTTTAATAAGAGGCACAAATTTGCATTTGACTTTTTACATTTTAATGAGTTGAAAGCTTTAGCACTTGTAAGATCTGGATGAAAACATAGCAATATTCTGTATCTGTATTCATCCGTGGATCTATCTCTATCTGTAGTAGAATCTCTGAAACTAAGTTAGGTGACTAGTTTATGTATACTTGACTCCTATACTACACATTTTCTCAAGGGATAGCATTTTTATTTATTTGCTTTTCATATTCCTGAACACAGAGCTCATGAGTTGACAATTATCATCTAATCAATGTAGACAAATTACCTTAAAATTCCAACCAAATTTGATATGGAAATTCTAATATTTTCTTATTTTATTATTTTAAGTGATTATCTAACTCATTTCCTCTTAGACGTGTGACATTTACCTCTCTAAAAAGTAAAGCAGTGATTCTTCATGGAAGGATCTCAAGAAACCCAGACCAACCCTTTCATCTGAAAAATGAGACTCACTAGGTTCAGAAAGATGGAATGATTTCTGAATCAAAAATTCCTGTGATACAAGTTTTATTATAATGTTTTGAAAACTAGCCCAAGATACTTCTGCTAATGAATTTTTAGAATGTATCAGATTACCATTGATTATTCTGTTAAAATTTTACTAGCATAAAACCATATTTCTAACCTTTAAATAATATTTTCATGGTGGTAATTACTCTAATATATAATAATTTTCAAAAACAATATAGCTTTTTCTTCAACGTTTTGAAGCGTATCATTAAGCAGAATCGCTGCTTATTAATATTACACTAAATCAACCCAATGGAATGTAGCATAATCTGGGTTTTAGTTGAAAGCCCAATTAATTATTAGCACTTTCATAACAGCATTTAATTTTCACTAGTGAAGATTCTAAATATAAACAGCATTTTCTTTGGTCCTAACTCCATGTTTTCTTTTCTTTTTTTTTTTTTTTTTTTTTTTTTTTTTTTT
>PVJA010007357.1:0-54104 GCA_004027025.1 Myocastor coypus | reverse complement strand
TCTAGTCTTAATACCACAATCTGCCCTCCTGGGGCTTCTGTAGAATAACTTATATTAGCAATACAATTTCAACAGAGTAGTGATTGCTACAGTTTGGATGCTGGTATGGCAGATTTGAGGAATGTTGTAACCTTTATAAAGTAGATCATAAGGAAGAGTTCATAGTGAAATTCTACAGAAGGAGCTGGTTTGGGGAGTGATTGAGGTAGTTCTTGGTGTACTCATGAGCATGTGGAAAGCAAGTAATTACAGGTTCAGACTTACTCATGAATTGCTCGCCAGAGTCTTATGTTGAGAGGTGATCACTTCCTCTGCCAAAATCTCTTACTGGTGTGATATTATCCACCATGATGTGGAGAGCAAGAGAGCTTAAAACAGTGCTCAAATCAATAGGCCTGCCAAATTGTGAACTTCAATATCGTCAGCTACCTACGATTCTTTTCTTTATCAGTTTATTATTCCTCAGGCATTGTGCTATGATGTCAGAGAAATGAAAAAATGCAAAGATATGTTGATCTTATATTTGAATATTATGTGCAGAGGAGTGTGTGCAAAAACAACTTGGATTCTTAGAAATGAAAGCAATTTTATTGTGTTAATGTAGTACTCAGGATACTATCTAGATACTTAATAATGTACAGATTAAATAAATTATTCACTTGCTCTTATTCTGTTTTATTACCCTTTTTAAAAAAAATAAACATTTACCTGAGAGTATAGCAATAATTGATATGACATTAGAAGCACCACACATCTAAAAGACCAGAATAACAAACATTCCAGATATAGTTTTAGTATTACACATTGCTATCCTCAGTGTCAAAAACCTGTTGGAGATTCCTAGGACCATTGTTTAATTCATCCTGTGTATATAAGTGCATGGTTTTCCCCCTGCCATGTTTCCTAACTTTTCTCCTTGGTGTCTCCTCGTTGTTTAACCCTTAAGTTCTTGATTTCCATTCAGCTGTCTTATGCCTTTCCATTTTTATTTCTTCTTTTGAGCTCTTACACTAGGAAGACTATGTGATGTTGACACATGTAGGTCTGGTTTATTTCACTTATATGTTCAAGATACATCCACTTATGTACAAAGGATTCGTGTCTATCATTCTTTATAGCCGAGTGTCTTAGTTACTCTTCTCTCGTTGCTAGGACAAACACCAAACACTCAAAATGAAGGGAGGAAAGGTTTATTTAGCTCACAGTTACTGGAGGTTTCAGTCCATATTTGGCTGGCTCCAATGCAGAGAGGCACAGGTCAGAAAACAGCCTTTCATGGAAGCTGATGAGAGCAAGAGTGCAAGGAGAGCTAGCTGCTCAAGCAGCTAACTTCTCTTCTTTTACATTGAAATGGAACTCACTGGCCCCAGGGAGAGGCAGAGCCCATTTCCAGAATAATCAACTACGAATTCTAGAAGCAGCCTCATGACAGCATGAGGCTTTGTGGGGACACCTATACACAAACAATAACACTGAGTAATATTCCATTGTATAAAAACTCCATATCTTTTTCAACCATTCTTCAGGAAATGGATATTTTGGTTGTTTCCAAGATTTGGCTATCACAAATTGTGCTGCTATGAACATAGGTGCACAGATATGAGTATGATATGATATTTGTAGTTCTTCTGGGAAATTTTCCAGTAGGGGAATAGCTGGATTGAATGGGATTTCCAGTCCTAGTTTTTTAAAGAGTGTCCACACTGATGTCCATAATGGTTGCATCAGTCTGCATTCCCACCAGAAGTGGAGGAGTGTTCCTTTTTTCCCACATCCTCTCCAACATTTGTTGTTGGTTGATTTCTTTATGATAGACATCCTTTCTGGAGTACCATAGGATTGGCCTGCTATAATTTTGTATATGGTTATATTATTAATTTGTTTTTGTTTGTTTTATGGTCAGCTCAGCCTTCCCTGGGTCTCTGCAGTTACCTAAGTTTTTCTTGGCAGGCGCTTTAGACTGCTGAACCATCTTTTTGGCCCTAGATTTCTAAATTGCTGTATAAAAATGTACAACTTCTTTTTTGTCACATTCTATAGGAATTTATTAGAATATCAATGATTGATGAAAAGTATCAGCTCCACATTAAGCCTAAGACATTTCATATTCAGAAAGACAGTGATGTTAAGCTCAAGTACCGATGTTATAGAGTAACAGTATCACTAAGCTTCTCTTCTGGGGAGTTCACAACTTAACCTTGCAGACCAAAACATTAGAGAAAAAGAAGGGCTACAAGGATAGTCAATATTTTGGCCCTGGTCCTTCAAAGTCAGTGAGGACTCAGGACATAAGAGAACCTGTACTGTAACATCCATAACTCAGTAGCATCACAAATTTTCTGTTCAAGGAGATTATTGGGCCACAGAGGAAAGGGATTGACGTTGTATAGTGTGCCTAGGGAGAGTCTACTAGAGAGAAAACATTCTCTCAGGCTTTCACAAAGAGCAAAATGGTCAAGTAATGACCTTGACTCATCCAGATGGCTGGCACTGACACAAGTTCTACAAAATGCTGTACATGGCTTCAAGGCAAATTCTAACAGGAGTTAATTGACCTTGTCAAATACAAAAATTGAATGTTTTGTTATGTGGGTCTTGCTTTAACTTAGACTTAACCACCCAGCAGAAAAGTTTTACCATGAGGCATAAAAAGTAAAGCCAGATTAGTATGTTGAGCTATGAAGGGCTAAAGTCAGTAGCTTCTGACATTGCCAGTTCTGCTAATAACCCACTTCTATTATGGAATACTGTACTATGTACACAACCACTTTCTCTTAGCACAATAAGAAATATTTTTACCAGTAGCATTTAGAAAAGTTAGCATGTCCGCCTCTTGTCCACTGAACGTCTACTACAAAGACAACAATATACAATGTATTAATTATTATGGCTGTCCTACTAATGTGTTTTGAAACTGTCTCATTTTTATTTCTCATTAACAGTAATAAAATTATAAATAAATAATTCACTTTTATGTCACAATTGTTGTATTTTGTAGTGTTTCTCCAGGCTTTGTTTTTTGGTCTTTTTTGAGACAGGGTCTCGCTATGCAGTTGAGGCTGGCCTTGAGCTCACTTTTGTAGCCTAGGCTGGTCTCGAACTCACACCAATCCTCCTGCCTCAGCCTCCTGAGTGCTGGGATTGCAGGCGTGAGCCACCACGCCCAGCTTCTCCAGGCTTTGAAACTGAACATTTCTGCATTCTCACAGTCCAAGATTTGGCAAAAAAATATTGTCAATGTCAACACAAGCATCTAAGAAATTTGCCTTTACAAAATAGAGATATAAGATGTTATAGATTTTTGCATGCATTTTTTTATTATTTGATTATTTACTCTCTTAGGTGAGTTCATTTTTAATCATTCTTACATTGGCAACTATGTTCCCAATGGGTTTTCAGATCATCACTTTTATTTGTGTACCTGAGAAATTTCATGAAATACCTAAATGAGTACAATGCAGGTTATACTACTAGTGTCTTTTATTTCACTGAAAAGGAAAATTCTTGACATTATCAACTGGGAATTTTTAAGCCCATATCTTGTATTCTGAGTAACTACTTTAAAGATAACCACACTATTTTTATTGACTATTATCATTGACCTTTTATTTTGTTATGAAATTTGTGCAACTCTTTCCCATAAGATAAAAAAATTCATGAGAAGAAAGATTTTTAAATCATATTTTGAAAAGAATAAACATAAAAAATTCAGTTAGACTGGTTACCTCTGAAGGATAACCGTAAGCTTGCACTTTCCGAGTGAGCAGGCCTGCACAGCGCTTGGCTGCTTCCTTCCGCATGTACACCTCACAGACCCTCCCCTTCCTCTTTCAAAATTGTTACCTTAGGCTAGTATTTTCCACATAAAAGCGATGGATTTTCTCATATTCATATATGTGAATGTACATATCACATATCCATTGAGAAAATATATTTTACATATCCACGAGGAAAGCAGATACCATTGTGATGGAGGACGCATTTATTTGTCACTTAAGAATTATCATCTACTTTGCTTGCTATAGAATTTTCTAAATCTTCAGTATTGGGCCTTTACAATCTCTTAGACTCAATATTTGTTTCATTAAAATAGGATTTTAGTGGTCTTTAATGCTCTTACAGTATTTTGTTCATTGGTTGTTGCTGAAAAAGTCATATCAGTTTCTCCAACCTGTAATTTTTAAACGATATCTGATATCTAATATTGTGAAAATTATTGTATTTCATAGTAAAATTAGTTTTGGCTCACTCTTCCGTAGAATGTTATGATCTGATTTTAACTGGAAATTATTCTGGTGTATACAGTCATGTGATCTGAGTTCTCAGTTTAAATCCATCTTTTTCAGGCTCTACTACACTGAGAAAGTAAGATGATCTGTTTCCTTTTCCGTAAAATAATACACTAAAATTTGCCCTAAAAATAAAACTGATTATGGATTCACAGCATGATGTAAAAATTAGTCAGGATAGCGCGGTGTGCGATGGCCTTTTGGCTCAGCTGCAGTGCCCAATTACTCAGTAAAAAGATCATTTAGGTGCTGTGAAGGTATTTTGTAAATATCATTAAGGTCCATGATATTTGACTTTATTGAGGGGGATTTTTCCGTGTAACATGTAGTGCTGATTAAATTCATTTAAAGGATTCAGAAGCAGAGCCGAACCTCCCTTGAAAAACAAGTTATTCTGCTAATGGAGCGGAGCCTCAGCCTGTGTCTTACATTTGAAGCAGCATTTTCTGCTACTTCCTACATTCTGGACTTGCCCAGCCAGTCGTCTCCAACTGTGTAAGTAGATTTCTCCCAATAAACTTCTTAATATACTCAATACTCCTGCAACTGTCGGGACCCTAACTGAGACTTATTCTCCTAAAACTATATAGGCTGCACTGTGCTCCGTGTCACCCTCCCCAGACCCAAGTGTGATCATGTCTACTACCGAGCAGCACAGACTGTGTGGGTGTGGCACGCCTTAATTGGTTTTCAGTTTAATTAGTGAGGCTAGCCAAGGCGTGTGCATCTCTTCATAATAGAAGATGTGAGGTCACATTTCAGCTGAGCCCTGTCTCTCCGGAGGAAAATTCCTTCCCAGAACTGCTCCAATGCAGGCTAGCTATTGACCATAAGCTAAAGCTAGATGTTTCTATCCCTTTCACAAGAAAGCTTTGTTACCCTCTGCTACAAGCAGTGCCTGCCTCCCCACTGGTCTGACTCAGCTAGCTCCCCTTGACCCAATGGGCAATAAATACTGAGATTCTATGCACAGAAGAGATTTATCTACATAAGTAAGCAGGGTGGCTTGGACAATTGTACTGTGCTTTTCTGCTGACATATGGGAAGGAGCAGATAATCCTTCGTGGGTTTTGTCTCCTTTTTTTCAATCATTTGTGCTTTTTCTTTTCTTCATTTCTTATACACTTTTTTCTTCTTCTAATCGTACATGCATATATCTGGCAATATGAATAATTGGTTGGAAGACAACCAGTTCTGTATTACAACAAATACTACGAAATTCATATTACTTCGTTAGATGAAATTCTGTATCACTTGTAATTTATTGTTTTAACACTGTTTTGTACTCTCTTTAAAGTAATACACACATGCATACATACATACATACATGCATACATGCATTCATCCATGCATCCATACATACTGAGGTTCTGGCAGCCTCAGGGCTTTCCAATCCCCAGGAACAACTGGCCACCCAACCCCTGCTGCACCGCTGCTTTGTCTCTTGTTCTTTCTTCTCATCATGGACCCTAACACGAGGCTGGAGACTGGGGCGCAGTGCCAGGGTATTCTGTAACAGACAGGAAGTACACGATCATCCGAATAAACTTAGAAAAAGCATTGAAAGAAATCCAAATCACATTAATAGGAAGGCATTAACAGAACTAGGAATAGCAGGGCTCTTCAACCAGATAGAGGAGTATCCTGAGCACAATCACAGGTCTCCTCACACTGTTGTACTCACCACTGCATGGAGTTAGACAGCAGAATTAAGCAAGAAAACAATTAAAAATTCAGGGGGAGGATTTTATGTGCTAGTGAGGTAAATTTCATAGTACTTTAAATAGCAAATCTGAACAAAACTCAGTCTATCATTTTCTTTCTTTTTTATTTTCTTTATTTTTATGAGTGGCGAAGTCTAAATAACATGCATTGGAGTGGAGTTTTCTTAATATAATTTAATCTCTCTGCATAAATGTATTTATGTCCACGATAGCCTATAGTATTTGTTATTCTTTAAAGATCTGTGATTCTTAATGCCTGTTAAGTAAGTGAAAGTTAATTAATAGAACCTAAGATATGGGTTTAGGAATGCCAAACTTTAATTAACAGGATAACTTTGTAATTGGAAGATACTACCAGATGGTATGCATGTCTCCTACTTCTGTGTTAATTTCCATGTCTTAATTTAAGTAGTAAATTTTAACTAAGTTAGGATTGTGCTGTGTTTTCAAAGATGAAGATGTAGAATTTCAATTGTTTCAGTTCTTCTTTGACTAATGATGAATAGGACATGTAACTTGTATTATAGATTTTAAATATTTGCATAGAAAATGCAAACTGATGCCGTTTTAGGGAACAGGTTTTAATTCACGCGCAGAATATTTTATAGAAATAAAATAGTATAATAAAATTGTAGGTTATTCCTTAAAAGTTTCTAATAGTTTAAAGCTTAAGAAAAATATTATTTATTTTCTGCTAAGTGTGTATAGCTTTACACTTTTTAAAAAGTATGTATGTATGTATGTATGTATGTATGTATGTATGTATTTTGTTCAGGGTTTCACCACACAGCTCGGACTTGTAGTGATCTTTGTATCTCAGCCTTCTCAGCACTGGGACTACAGGCATGCACCACCATACTCCATTTTGGTGACTAGCACGGTGCCCCTGGGATTCCTGGGCCAGCACTGCATGTGACAACAGATATTAGAACCCTGGCCTTTGCTTTTGCCAGGCAGGTGTTTAGACCGCCAAGCTATCTCCCCAGCCCTAGTTGCTTTCTTGGTACGTACTTGCATTATACAATGATTATGTTCCCTCTGGTGAGCTGGTTTATGCATAACTCATCTCAATTCTTCATTCTACCCCTTTTCTTCTTGTTCCTGCTCTAGCTCTGGACTGTTTACCTTCCCAAATCAGAATAGATCTATCTCCCTGCTTTCTAATGCCTATCCTGTATTTCAATCATTATTGACATATTGGATGACTTTTTGAAACTGATTCCATCCATTATTGTTACAGACTTTTAAAAAATATTTACATATTCCACCTGACAAAATGTACTGATACAGCACTAGCAGACAAGGTAATCATTTGCAATAAGCATAACTGTATCATGAATAATTAAAGCCCCTCGTACCCCTCTATGTTATATATTTGGCTTAATTTTTAGTTGATGTTAATAGCTTTCTGAGGAATAAGGACTAGGAATCATGTAGTAATAAGTAAACACACCTGGCATGCCATCCTTCATGTACTTAAGCTCGGTGCTTATTTGCAGAACTTCTGTACGGATCTGTATCATCTTTCATCTCGAATCCATTCTCTAGCATTGCTGAGGGGCAAAGTAAGCATCAGTAATGAAGAGATAGCTCCTTCTTGCATAACATTCCAAGGCAAATGTGAAAGTGTAAGATGAAAAGTATTTCTTCCAACTGGGAATTTGACAAAAGAAAAGCCTCAAGAACACTAAATGCTGGTGCTAATTAAATTTGAATAAGAAAATGTCACTAACAGTTTTAGATCTCAAAGGAGTTGCTAAGTCTGTGAAAGTAGTCTTTGTTACTCAAGCGGCCTATTCAAATGTATACTATTCCCAAATGATCTATTCTGCTCTTTCTAAAAGTTCCCAGGAATACTGTTTCAATAACTGTCTAAGTTTTGTCAGATGAAACCAGAAAAATAATAGTAAGGCAAGTTCATCAAGAACAACAGTAGAGCCAGATGTGGTTGCTCATGACTGTAATCCCAGCACTTGGGAGGCTGAGACAGGAGGATTGGTATGAGTTTGAGACCAGCCTGGGCTACAGAAGTGAGCTCAAGGCCAGCCTGAACTACATAGTAAGACCCTGTCTCTAAAAGAAAAAAACAAACAAAGAAAAAAAAAGAACAACAGTAGACATAATTATGCATGGAATAATGCCTGAACATAACTAAAAATGATTACCTAGAATAGATATAGAGATAGATATGGACATAGATATGTCTTGAAATTGTATGCCTTTCTTTCTTAAAACAGTCTTTGAATTCATATGTAAGAAGAAAGGAAGCATCTCTGAGCTGATTGTCATAGTCTTATCTAATTTAAGAAAACCCAGAAAGATAATGTAGCTAAATTATAGAACTGAAAATCTCATGTAGCTTCACAATATTAGAAATAAACAAAACAAATAAATCTATCAACCAAGGACAAATAAATTAAGTTTTGGGAGAGAGTGGTTGCAGTAAAGAGGTCCAACTGAATAGCTTTAGATACCTTTCCAGTCACAGCACCTCCTATCTGCATATACACATATCTGTGTAAACCACACATCCAACTTAGACATGATTAGCAATTATGAGGTTTGGAGGTGAAATGGTGAAAAAAATACTAGAATAATGAAAAACTTGATTAGCAGCTGGACACAGACATAAGTCCCTTAACAGTACATTTACGTTGTTTTTAAAAAGCTAGCAGAATCCCTTGAGAAAGTTTTTAGGCCCATTTTCTAAGAATCAAGAACAGAAGAATTTAACTCATCACAGCAATGAGGTTTTGTTATCACAGCTCAAAACGTCCCATGAAGAACGCAAAATCTCCTAAAACAAAATATGCAACTATTGAAGCAACCTATCTGCTCCCATGAGAAAGAACTCTTCCACTCTCTCTTGCCACAGTCCAATCAAGAACCAGCTTCTTTTGTATCTCCCAAGGTCAGTCAAATCTCTCAGGATTTACCCTGAGACCATGTACAGTGCTTTGTAGAACTGTTGTTAATGTCAGCCATCGGGATGGGTCACAACCATTGCTTGACCAGTTTGCTCTTTGTGAAAGCCTGAGAGAATGTTTTCTCTATAGGTGACTCTCCTTCGGTACACTATACATTGTCGATCCCTTTCCTCTGTGGCCCCATAATCTCCTTGAACAGAAAATTTGAGACACTACTGAGTTATAGGATGTTATATGTTTTGTCATACAGGTCTTGCTTTAACTTGCCCTTAACCATCCAGCAGAAAAGTTTAACCATGAGGCATAAAACATAAAACTAGATTAGTATGCTGAGCTGTAAAAGGCTTAAATGAACAGCTTCCGACATTGCCCGTTCTGCCAGTTGCGATCATGGAACATCGTACTATGAATACAATTACTTTCCCTTAGTTCAATGAAAAGGAATTTTTTGTACCAATAATGATTAGAAAAATTATGAAATCTACACCCTGTGCTCTGTATAACTACTAGGAGGACAACAATATGCATTGTATCAGTCATTGGGGATGTACTACTAACGTGCTTTGAAATTGTCACATTGTTATTTCTTATTAAAAATAAAATAAAAATGACACACAACTTGAAAAAGTAATAAAACACAACCTGCTATGTATAAAAACATGTCCTTTCTTATGAATCTACTCTGGTGGTCTGGCCCACAATGGGCGAGTCAGATCTGAGCTTACAGCTTCTGATTGCCTTGATAGTTAACTCCGAGATAATGGTAGTGCTGGAACATGTCTTCTGCTTACCTTCCATTACACTGCCTTTCGTTCACTGAATCTTCTGTTAGTTAAGCTCACAGACATTGCTGTAGGACTTGAGCTTTCCCTCATTTTCTGCCTATGCAATTATTTACTCTCAGGGAGGAGGTAGTCTCTATATGCAAATGTATATGCAAGCACATGGCTGTCGTTCTCAAAAAAATAAGTCACATTTGTTTTTCTTACACTAATAAAAAGTTTATTCTGAAAAGTATTTTTACCGTAGAACTACAGTGCTTTAACTTTGGTAGGTTGGTATTTGCCATAGAGTTCCAATGTCTCACATTTCTTTAATGAAGTAGATGTGGATTCTCAGGGTATCAACATTACAAATGGAATGGTTGAGAAAACGAGGTAAATTCTTTTTTTTTTCTCTCTCTCTCTATTTTATTGCATTTAATAAAAAAATAGCAATGTGACAGTTTCAAAAGCACATTAGTAGTACATTTACAATATTTGATACAATGCATATTGTTGTCCTCCTAGTAGTTATACAGAGCACAGGGTGTAGATGTGATAATTTTTCTAATCATTATTCAAAGATGATTTTTTTCCAGGACCTGGGTTCGAACTGACAGCCTTGCACTTGCCAAGCAGGCACTTGTGCCACGGAGCTATCTCCCCAGCCTTTTCATTATTGTTACAAAAAATTTCTTCTCCTTGAACTAAGAGAAAGTAGTTGCATACATAATTGAATGTTCCATAATTGCAGTGAGTTATTGGCAAAACTGGCAATGATGGAAGCTGCTGATCTGAGCCTTTTACAGATCAGCATACTAATCTAGCTATATGTTTTATGTCTTGTGGTTAAGCTTTTCTGCTGGGTGGTTAAGTAGAAGTTAAAGGAAGACCTGTATAACAAAACATGGGACTTTTTATCTCCTAAGGTCAGTCAAATCCTCTGAGGATTTACTTTGAAACCATGTACAGTGTTATGTAGAACTGTTGTCAGTGTCAGCCTTCCGGATGAGTCATGGCCATTGCTTGACGAAGTTGCTCTCTGTGAAAGCCCGAGAGAACGTTTTCTCTTTAGGTGACTCTCCTTAGGTACACTGTATATCTTCAATCTTTTTCCTCTGTATACCCTTAATCTCCAGAACAGAAAATTTGGGAAACCACTGAGTTATAGGATGTTATAGCAGAAGTTCTCTTATGTCCTGAGTCCTCACTGACCTTGAAGGGCTAGGGCCAAAATATCGGCTATCCTTGTATCCTTCTTTTTGTCTAATTTGTGGTCAGTAAACTTATATTCTTAACCCTCCAGAAGAAAAGTTTAGTGACACTATTATTCTATAACATAGATACTTGAGCTTAACATCAGGTAAATTCTGATTATTATGAAATCTTAAATATAATGTTGCTGTTCTCAACAGTCTTTATTTCTGGTCTTTACTGTTTGAACAAACCTCAAGAACTTCACTGTTCAACAAAAATCCTTCCTACTTTTAACAATTAGTTCATTTTAATAGCAGCTTTCCTTTCCAAAATTTGCATTCAATAACGTTAGTTCCCTTCTATTCTGTGTTATAAACCCCAGCAGGAAATTATCTACTTGATTTTCAGAGTATTGCAACGTGTCATTATGTTGCAGTTAATGAGTCCTTAGCCTTATGTCAGAAAGCACTGTGTTCTAGTATTTTCCCCGTGAAGCTGTAGTTTGGCCTAACTTTCTTTGTGATCTCAGTGCAGGAAGCTTCCTAGGTGACAAAAACAAGATTCTAATGGGCAAAAGTCCAGAAGGTCTTGTTCAGTAGAGTTAAATTTAGTGAACAGATGGAACAGGACCAAGTAAGAGGCCATACCCATAGTCAGTTTAGCATTGTCATTTTGTGCAATTGTTCTAGGTCTTTTCGTACAGAAATAGTTCATTGACAAACAGTCAATCACATAAATGTTTAACACTATTTTAAAATCAGCATGACAATGCTGCAAAAGCTAATAGCGATACTTAAGAATGCATTTTGTTGGTAATGGCTACACATCAGCTACGTAAAAAGAAAAAGAATCTGTTCATACATTTTAAATTGTTACCACTGAAACTGAAAAGCTATTAACACTGTGAATAAAAATATCATTTATATAAGTAAACTTAACTTTAAAAATACTAAAGCACTTTAATATATATTTTTTCTTTCTTTCTTTCTTTCTTTTTTTTTTTTTAGGAAGGGGTCTACAGAGTGTTCAGGGTCTCACTTCTAGATCAGACTCATAATGATCTGCCTGTTTACAGACTCCCAAGAGCTGGGACTGCAGGTGCGCCACCATTCCCAGTCTCAGTTGCCCTCTCAGTGCACCCTGGGGGTGGGGCCAGCACAACAGGCCTGGGCATTAGGAACCTCCCCCTTTACCCCCCTGTGCCTGCTTACAGGCACTTTAATCCACTGAGCTATTTGGCCAGCCCTTAATAAAGATATTTTTATTTATTTATTTATTTATTTTTAATGGCCGGTTCTGCCTATCTTGAAGATGGGGCTGGCATAGCACGTGGCGCTGGGGATCAAATCGTGGTCCCTGCAGTTGCGTAAGCTTTCCTAAGCAGGCATTTTAAATCACTGAACCATCTGACCGCCCGAATAAAATATTTTAAAAGGCGGTTGAACATTAAGTCATTTTTATACCAAAGGACTAAAAGATGAATTAATATCAATGTTGATTTGATTTGTACTTATATATCTTATATTCTTTTTAAATTTATGACAACTGATAATTCATTTATACAGTTGTAAGCTATACTTCACAATTACTATGCTTAAGTTATGCTATAGGAGAAATAGCACTTGTTCAACAGCTCCAATGGACAGTTTAAGCTATGTACACATGTGATTTAATAAAACATATGTTTCAGATTGAAGTATAAAATATTTTAAATAAGAGAACACATCCCCAACCCTTAAAATGAACATGTGGACAAATAGGGTATTTCATCATCATTTAAAATACATAGATAAAATGACGGTACTTTCATTTGGTTTGTATTTTTTACTTTAAAACACATGATTTTTCATGTGCCTTATTGACCTAAAAATATTTACTTATTTTCTCAGCTTATAGTATATTTACTTATAAAATTAAATTTTATGTGATTACTCTCCAAGTTACAATGCAACCATGGGATATTATTAAATGTCTAAATTTTTTATGATACAGAATTTAGAAGTTCTAGAGTCTTCTCATAAATAAAATTCAGTCATGTAAGATGTTTGAAACAAGATGATAAGACAATGTTTTCATGTTCAATACATTAAATTATGAAGGATCTAAAACTAATGAGCATGTATTTCTTTTTAGTAGTTTATCTTCTGTACTAGTTAATTAAAAAAACATTGTAAAAGCCATAATGGTCATTTTAAAGTCACCTTTCACAAGGACCTGAGCACTTAGCTCATCAATACGGCACCTGCTTCGCAAGTGCAAATTTCTGAGTTAGATTCACTGTTAGCCACCCACCAAATCAACTTTTCATACTTTGCAGTACAGTTAAATTCCATGCCTATATTTTATTGCTGGTCTTGTGAATGAATAGAGCAGTGCTTAAAAGCCCCTTTTTTCTGTGCTTTAAAACCCTTAATTGCATAATTTTGCTACTGCTATGTTTCCTCTCTTTTCTGCTTCCAGTCACTTCGTTGTTTAACCCATAAGTCTTTGACTTCCATACAGCTGTGTTATGCTTTTCCATTTTTATTTCTTCTCATTTGTTCTTACACTAGGGAAACTATACAATATTTACATATGTAGGCCTGGTTTATTTCACTTCTGAGTACATGTTCAAGACACATCCATTTATAAATGAAGTCTTCCAGTTTATCATTCTTTACAGCTGAGTAATATTCCATTATATAAAAATATGACATCTTTTTCAACCATTCTTCAGATGATGGGCATTTTGGTTGTTTCCAACATGTGGCTATTACAAATTGGGCTGCTATAAACATAGGTGCACAGATATCTATATGGTATGATGTTTTCAGTTCTTCTGGGAAAATTCCCAGTAGGGGGATCGCTGGATTGAATGGGATTTGTACACAGGATTAATTAGATAATGGTCTTAAGAACCTTCAAGGTTTTTCACATTGATGATGGCAATGTGCAACAGTAAAACTATGCTTGGAATTCCTGTCCTTCTGGTCTTTTAGATGTGTGCTGCTTTTAATGTAATTTCAGTTACTGATATACTCTTTCTCAAGTAAATGGTTGGTTTACAAGAAAACAAAAATGGGCATTAAATGACAGTAAGAGACTAGGCAAAATGCCATGGGATTGACAGGCTACAATTTCATACATCCTTGGATTTTTCTAAATGTTTGTGTAAAAATGTGTAACTGCTTTTATCACATTCTGTAGAAATTTATTAGAATATCAATGATTGATGGAAAATACCAATTAAGTCTAAGATGTTTGATATTCAAAAGACAGTGATGTTAAGCTCAAGTACCTATGATATAGGGTAATAGTATCGCAAAGGTTCTCTTTAGGAGGGTTAAAAATACAAGTTTACAGGCCAAACATTAGAGAAATAACGGGGTGCAACGACTGTCAATATTTTGGCCCTAGCCCTTCAAAGTCAGTGAGGACTCAGGACATAAGAGAACCTGTACTGCAACATCCTTAAGCTCAGTGGTTTCCCAAATTTTCTGTTCAAGGAGATTATGGGACCACAGAGGAAAAGGATAAATGAAGGATAGTATGTCTAAGGAGAGTCACCTAGACAGAAAACATTCTCTCAGGCTTTCACAGAGAGCAAACTGGTCAAGCAATGGCCATGACTCATCCAGATGGCTGATCCTGAAAACAGTTCTACAAAGCACTGTGCATGGTTTCAAAGTTAATCCTGAGGGAATTTGACCTTGGAAGATACAAAAGTTAAACATTTTGTTATACAGGTCTTGCTTTAACCTTCCCTTAGTCACCCAGCAGAAAAGTTTAACTACAAAGCATAAAATATAAAGCTAGATTAGTATGCTAAGCTGTAAACGGCTTAAATAAACAGCTTCAAACATTGTCAGTTTCATGGGTAACCCTGTGCAATTATGGAACATTGAACTATGTAAACAACTACTTCCTCTTAGTTCAAAGAAAAGAAAGTTTTTCTTTACCAATATTGATTAGAAAATTTATCATGTCTACACCCTATGCTCTGTATAACTAGTATGAGGGCAACAATATGCATTGTATCAATTATTGAGAATGTACTACTAATGTGTTTTGAAACTGTCATATTGTTATTTCTTATTAAAAGTGGTAAAAAATTTTAAGAAGTCTTAATTGCTCTTCTCTTGTGCCAAACTCAATCCTTGTAACTCTCAGCCCCCGTGGCTCCGAAGCCCCCTGCTCTTATTTTTCAGAAGTTTCTATTTAACCGTTCCATTCTAGCAGTTTTCATCTTGAAGAACGTAGCTAACTGGTAGACAGCCTTGACCCTAAGTCTTCAGGTTGTGCCCACAATGGGATCATGGTTTCCTGGTCACCTTGCATTTGTAACTCTTTGTGGACTGCCTCTTTGGAATTTGTTTTTGAGGATATTCTGTCATTTCTTGAAGCTCGGCAATGCTTTGAAACATAAATTCATGTTTTAAGAAGGAGCTCTGCCCTACAGTATAATCTGTAATTCTATCACATACTATTGGAAGCATCATTCTTTAAGAGTACATTTAATTTATAAACACTTTGTTTAGAATGATGGTATAAGACTGTTGAAAACAAATCTCCAAATGTCTGCTCTGTATCTCATCCTGTGTGGAGGAGAACAGTGAAATCATGATCTTGTTACTGTAACGTGAAGTTTTCCTACTAAACTATCTATCTATCTATCTATCTATCTATCTATCTATCTATCTATCTTATGTGTTTGGCATAGAGTCTCACAACACACCTCAGATTCCTGTGATCCTCTTGTTTTCAGCCTCTCCAGTGGGATTTCAGGCGTACATCACCACGCTTGGTCTTGGTGGCTGGCTCAGTAAGCCTAGGGGTGGGGCTGGTGCTGCATGTGTTAGTGGGGATCAAACCCCAGTCCCTCCTCATGCCTAGGCAGGTGCTTAGTCCACTAAGCTATCTCGCCAAGCCCAAAATAAATATTTTATCGAGGAAAATATATTCTTTTTGGAATGGGTTTATTTCAGTATTTTGTTACTCTAGTTGTACTTCATTTTTCACTTGGTTTATCTCCTTTTCAGGGAAATTTCAGAATTAAAAATTGTAGTGTTTAATGAATTATTGTAACTGGACTATTTCTTAAAGTTGCATAATTTCAACAATGTTCAAAGAATTTGTATTTATTTTCTTTAGAAATTTATGATTAAATTCCTTGCATAAAAATCACTTTTTTCTATTTGAGGTAAGTTCTTAAAGGAAACAGATGGCATAATGTAATTATTAGCAGTTGGCACAACAGGTAAGAAATGAGAGAAACTTAAGAGCTGTTGAACACTAGGGAACAATATTCATCCTGGCACTTAGGGAATTAACCATAAAGCTCTTGTTAGTTTTAATGAGTAAGTATGCCCAATCTGGAAATTTTCACACTGAATCAGCACAAAATTGTGCAGCACAGGTGTTTAATTGTCGAAGGATTTAACATTATTATCAGAATCGATTAAAAAATCCAAGAATTGATACGTTCACCAAGAAAAATAGAAAGGTCTAGGAAACAAAACTGTTATTTTAAATTTGAAAACTGTTAGAAATTTTAAGTGTGCTGACCAAACTTAACTCTATCTCATTTAAGAAACTTAGCTTTTCATGTATATTTTCTTTCCTTAGTCATAATACGTTAGAATATTTAACATATTGCAATGTCAGAATTTTCATTTTGTGCCTGCAACTTTGTTTTTAATAATATATTGATTTTATTGAAATATATACATTTTGTAGCATAATATTCATTTTCTGATGCACAGTAGCAAAAACTTAATTATTTGTAACACAAAATGAACCACAATGTTCTAGAGATATATTTTTCTGTTTCTATGTTCAGATTTTTGAAAATCAACAAAAACCTTGGTAGCATGTCCTGGCGACCTGTGAGAATTGTCTTATTTTGTTTTTATTTTACAAGATGCTTGAGAGATACTTCATAGTGACTTTATTGCTCCTGAATTTATTAAGATGCTTTTATGAGTTTGTTTTCAGTAGTCAAACTTTATGTCATTGTTTGTTGTACTAATTTATTGTAACAGTTGTATTTACATATATCAATTCTTATGAAGTTATCATTTAAAGATGACGAAATCTAAACTTAGAATCTCTGACTTACTTTTTAGTGAAATTAAATATGTGTTTATCAAAGATGAAATTTCCCATATCTTTAGATGATTTTTTGAAATAATTTCTATTGGCCTGCAAGCAAAATCCTAGAATTTTTATACAGACCTAGCAGTTCAAATATCCTGCAACAAGCTATTGAATTTAATCCTGAACTCTAGCTTCAACCTAAAACAGAGACAATGTGCACCAACACACTGTGGTTGTAGCTCAAGGCCTTAATAATAACCGTAACTTTTCCCTTTCTTGTACATTAAAAAGTGGTAAAGTTACTTGATAGTGTACAACACAGCTATTCTGGTGACTGAGTGTCATGTCAGTGAAGTTATAAACTATAAAATTATATCTGAATTTGTCAGGTAAGAAGTTATATTTGTCCTAATCTTCTATAAATTATTTTTGTCCTTATTTCCCAAATTAATTTTTATGTCTACATACATTTAAGTTATGCTACAGAGGAAAAATCTGAGATATGCAGTTACAAGTCCTACAAAAATGCATAGGACTTTATAAGGACTTTCGTTAAGTACTGAATTTCTTACCAACTTTGAAAGCAGAAAATCTTTACTCTCCCTATCAAAGAAAAGAAATGTAATTGCCCTATTAGTACATTTTTTAGAATTTATTATGTTGAGATAAGGAGAAGAGGAGGCAAGAGAATCAGTTAAATCCAGCATGAAAGACCTTTAATTTGCATAAAATCATTGCTTAAAGTAAAACGAAGCATCTAGATGGAGAAGACGGTACAATCACTAGAAAAGATGCGTAAGGTATGAGGGCAAAAGGTGACATTAGGAATCACGCTGAGGGTAGTTCTTAAATATTCAATGACCTAGAGCAAAATCCAATTGTGGAAATGCTGAATTATAAGAAAAAGTATCAGGTGCAGGATATAGCTGGGCAGCCAATAACCTGCCTGACAAGTGCGAGGACCTGAGTTGGATCTCCAGTATCACATGCCATGCCGGCCCTGTGCCAAGCTGGCCAGCAAAACTGGGCATGGTGACACACAGCTGTAATCCCAGCACCGGGGATGCTGAAACAGGACACTATGGGTCTGAGCTGCAAAGCGAGACCCTGTATCAAATAAATAAATAAATAAATAAATAAATAAATAAATAAATAAATAAATAAATGTAAGTATTAATTGCTCAAGATCTAAAAACCAAAGTCCATTGTGTATCCTCTATCTAATATCTCCTCAATATTTTTGCCTTTTGATATCTCTTCAGATATAATCATGTTTCACTTCACCAGGTTAGCGTGGTTCAATTTACAAAGATCTGTCTAATCAAATAATTAACAAGGAAATTATTGGTAGGGGAAAGAAGAGATGAAGGGATGTAAATAACAGATGTAACCATGTAAATGCATGGAGCCCATAAGGATACATATGATAGGATTCCAGGGTCATTTTTATTTATGATAGATTACTGATGTAGAATTTCCTAAAATTATATATGTATATATATATATATATATATATTCCCTAAAATTATGTATATATTCCCTACCTTAAAATTATATGCAAGTGAAAGATAGCAGTTTTTATATCAATAAAATATACATTGGTCTAATGAGTGTAATAGCTAGGTAGTAAATGCATGTCTTCTCCAGAAATTCATTGTTTTGTTAAACATACCAGAGAAGCAAGTGCATGCTGCATGGTATCCATATGCTGTACAATTACTCTGTGTGGTGAGTGTTTAAATGAGTCACGTTGCAGTAAAAGGCATATTGCCATTCATCCTCCCTAAGCTATTCCCCTCACTGCCAGTGCACATTCCTTTTTCTGAAGCAGTACACCAGTCTGCTTGGGCTAATGCTTTTGCACGTATGACAGAAAATACAGTGGATGCTGCTGCTGAGTGAAACCAATGGAAAACCAGGATTGGAGAAGCAGTGTGGTGTATCCTCCGTCCGTCCCTCTGAGCCCAGCACCTTGCAACTTCTGGCTTTTTGCTAAATCAAAATGATAACGAAAGGTGAAAGGCTTGAGGGGCCTCAGGATATCACGGTAGCCTTGACAGGTCAAATAAAATAGTCATGACATAGTACTTCCAAAATGGCTCCGGAAAGCGGCAAGAGTGGTGGCATAAGTATATTGGAGGTGAGGGGGACTCATTGCAATGTATCTTTAATTGTACTTTTTTATTGAAACATGCTGTGATCATGTTTCATAAGGCAGTAAGACTCATAAAAAAGGACCTTAACAACTTCATATAGTTACATATGCCACGTTTGCAAGAAACCTTAAGGTATTTAATATGCTATCTGTAACTTAAAAGAGAACAGCTATTTAATGAAAAATAATAGTTATTCAACCAGAGCTTATTCTTAGTGATTATGAAGATCGACTTTTCATCTTTTTGATGAACTCTTTATATATTAAGTAGAAAAAAATAGTCATAAACTTCAGGAGCATATTAATGCCAAGAAGAAAGAGGCTATTTTCATTCCTGTTCTACAGTGGGTGAGACAATTGAAACGCACAGTAAAATGGTGACTGGAACAATAAAAACAGTAGTTTTATTGCACATTAACAGTGTTATGTAATGAATAGTTCCCGTGAAATAAGGTTGTAATCATCTGATCCACCAATAAAACAACAACTTGCAATTGAAAAATCCAGTGAACCATAAAATCAGCGGACCATTCAAAAGTGAATGTATGGCCATATGGTTATGCCAATTAAAATATAATATTTTGTTCCAGATAACAATTACAATGAATGCAAGCAGAAGAAT
This sequence comes from Myocastor coypus, assembly GCA_004027025.1. Lineage (NCBI taxonomy): Eukaryota > Metazoa > Chordata > Mammalia > Rodentia > Myocastoridae > Myocastor > Myocastor coypus. The sequence goes on along the minus strand of PVJA010007357.1, from coordinate 34,354 downwards.
AAGTTATTACCTATACAATCTCACCTCCATTCAAAAACCTAATTTATTCCACAATTTTGACTTCAAGCTAGATCAGTCATGAAGGAGATCAAGTTTCCTGGTATGATTCAATGTAGAAAAGTTTAATCTGTTCCCGTTTATATGTATCGTGTTATCCACAAAACTATAAAGTATAGCTAGTAAGATGTGAAGGAAGGAACACTAACCTTGCCTGAGGTAGCTTCTGGCCTGAAGAACAGGAAGGTGCGTGAGGAGGGGGTTATTCCGTGGTGGCAGAGTTTCCCTCCGGAAGGACAATAGGGAGAGACCTTTTCAAGGTTTTCCTCTCTTCTTGGCATCTGAACCACAGGCTCAATTTTGCCAAGAAAATCCATCTCATGTCACTTGTCTTCTCTTGTGCAGCAGAAATGAAAGACCATATTGCATCAGAAACAACACTGTATTACAGTTATGTTGAAGCGGTGCTTCTCAAAGAAATCACGGCATTCATTCCATTTTTTTTTCATAATGGATTTTACCACCTCACCACTAAGCTCCTCACTGTCCTGCTCCTCACTCCTCAACAGAGCCTTCTGCTGCTCCCTCAGGAGTCGTCAGCTCCTCCTCACAGCCCTCTGCAAGCTCCTCTCTGTCTGCACCATGGATGTCCAGACCCGCACTCTTGTCCCTGGGTCGGATCTGTGCATAATCCTGGTGCACCCGACTCTCAGGTCCTGTCCATTGATATGTGCTGGCCACAGCTTCCTGGAGGCAGAGTTTAGATGGGGTATGTGACATTTTTCTTGGCTCTGTCAAAGACATTGATGTAGACAAGATATTGAAATGTTTCTTACAGAAATCTGTCAGAGTTGTTATTGTTTGTATCTACAAGTCAGGTATCCACTCAAAGCCCCAAGTAGTCCTTTGGGGCAGGAGGCTTTTGTGGAGGTCACTGAGTGTAGTTTGTGATTGGCTCAATGTGGTGCTTGGATTAAGGAGCTAAGCATAAGGCTGGGTGAATTTTGATTCACTCTGATGACTGCATTGCCCCTAATCCCAGCAATAAGGATAAGATAAAAGGGACCAAAAAAGGTTTGTTTCCCCCTGTTTTGTTCTTGTTACTTTTGATATGTTCTGCTACCACGAATGGTTGCCCTCTGTTGTATCACTCTGCTGTCGATCCAGCTGATCACTGACTGACATCTCTACATCAAACTGTGTGCTAAGTAAACCTTCCCTTCCTTAATTGGGTGTTGGGTATTTTACCTCAGCAATGAGAAAAATGAAACTGAGTCAAGAATCTAGGGCATTGAAACATCTGGGGAAGAACACCTTTGTGTACATTTCTTGTAGTTGCAGATCATTTGCTGGATCATGTGCTCCAGAAGAGGGGGTGAGGTGGGATAGGAATTTGATCTTAATGAAGGGATACTCAGTGCTGTATCATCCACAAGGCTATCAGAAAGACATTTCTTAATGGTGGTGTCTTAGTTACTTCTTACTCGTTGCTGGGACAAATACCCAACACTCAAAATGAAGGAAGGAAAGGTTTATTTAGCTCACAGTTTGTGGAGGTTTCAGTCCATATTCAGCTGGCCCAAGGCTGAGTAGAACAGGGCAGAGAGCATCCAGGTCTTGGCGGTGGAACAGCAACAAAATGGTGGCAGAGCTAGCCAACCAAACAGGGCAGCAGAGCAGCAGCAACAGCTCTAGTCTGTCTCTCTGTCTCTCTTTATATTACATTCAGGCTCTCCACCTCAGCCTCCGCCTTAGGCTACACCCATAATTCCAGAAGTACTTCGACCTGTAATCCCATCAGTACTAAAACCCATAGTCCCAAGGATCATGGATCAAGTCTCAAACTCTAGAAGTCTCCGCCCCCTGACTCATGAGGCTTTAGGGGGACAACTAGACATAAACCATAATAGGTGGGTACAACAACCCCATGTAGTCATTCCATGACCAATTGCCTTGTGACCCAGGGTTTCTCACTGACCTTTCACATAATGTGCAGTCTGGCCTTGCTCCTATTCTGTTTCTTGAGTGCATGAGGGGTTTAGGAATTATATACTGATAGCAGCTCAGTCTTCAGACTGGCAATTGCATTCACTCACACAACAAAAAGGTCTCTCTTTCCTTCTTGGGCTGTGCTCCAGGAGTGTCTTCTTCCTGGGTGACATAGATTCTGTTTGGCATCTTCTTCCTGAAGAGCCTTCTTTCATTACAGTTGAACACTTGTTGAGTGATGGATCCTCAGGGCTACTTGAATTCTGTCAATTCTTTCTCCTAGGCTTCTGCAGGAACCTTGTCAGAATTGGAAGCCTCACCACGTCTTATCACACTCACAGTCCTACTTTTCCTGTGGAATTTACTAAGCCACCCTCTCCTAATTTGAAACTCATGTCTTATTGCACCTGTAGAGGGCTTTTCGTATAATAAATCACAGTGCTATTTTCCAGCTTTTTCATAGGTCATAGTTCCACTAATACTATCATTTTCCAGCTGTTTTTCATTCAACCACCGTAACAAAAGCTTTCTAGCACCTTCCAGCACATGTGTCCTCTGCTTGGTTAAAACTGTTCCTCCTTGTGTCATCTCATCTATTTTGGTGCCATCTTTGGTTTTCAAAACAGTCAAAACTATAAATTTCTGCCTCTAGTACTCTGAGGCCAGACCAGTCACATGAGCACTACATTCTGCTTTGCCACAATTTACTTCTTCAAATTGAATCATTATTTTCTTGTAAAAATTCTTCCACCCATTCCTGTTCTGCACTCACTTGCTGACTTTCCTATTGCCCTATGCATAACTGTCACCTTCACAACTGCTCTGCACTCTGAGGTTGTGTCAGTTACTGCCCTGCACTTTCTTTGGAGTCACACTAGACTGCTTATACTGTACAATACTGGATGTGCTAAAAAGCTTTACAGATGTGTGCACAGCTCTATCTGCGACCAAGATCTCAACTAGATAAAACCATGCCCGCAGGTCAGAGGGGGAGGCTGGTCACACTCATGTTCATGAATGGAAGCTGGCTATGCTTATGGTCATTACCCAGTACAGAAACCCCCATCCCTAAAGCTTCTAGTGTAGACTCATCAGCTTCCTGATATGGACCTGCACAGAACACTACCGTGAGCTCCAGACCTTGGACTGAATCCTTCCATCTCCAGTCTGCAGACACCCTCTGCACGCTTCTCCATCCAACTCTAGCTGACCACTATCAGCCCATCTTGTAATTTCTTATACAGTTGTACATCTTGCGTTATGTCTGTACTTCTAGTAAAACCCTGAGTGATACAACATGTTATTGAAAAATAGTCAGTGCCTCTGTAGTGGTAACTTGGTTCACAAATTGAATTCTTTCCACCATTCAAGCCTCAGACAAAGTCGGATGGAAACTGAGTCAGATTGTCCCATAAGGTCAATATTGGACCTATCTACTGAATTTGATTCAGTTCTTGTTTAACTCAATTTTCATCCAGAATCATGGAAACTATTAATTTCATGAATGGAGGCATCACTACCTGCTTAGTAAACTCAGGTCTTTGACTCTTACACTTTATAATCTTTTCCACACACAATCCCCCATCCCTAAAGCCTTACAATGAAGAAAATAGGGATCCATATCTTAATCATATTCTGGAAAGCTATTAACGTTTTTCATGAACAAAAATGCTTCATGAGCTAGTGCTTCATGTACAAGTAATGAAAACATCTTTAAGTTATCTTTTACTTACAGAGAACCACATTTGGAATAAGCTAAATTGCTGTGCTGGAAATGTAAATAAGTTTTATTTCACTTGGCTCAATTCCATAGTATAAACTTAATGGCCTTAGGATAAAATTTTTCAGTGCAAAATATTTTTATGGTGATAAGTCATTTTAAACTTCCTAACTTTTAAAGTAATTTGAATTTTAACATATGTGAATATATATGATATTTAGAAAATGGGTCCCAAAGAATTTTTGAGCTGTGTTTAGGAGAGGAAATATTTTTAGAAAGGATATGAACAACTTTTCAAATTTATAGTAAACCTATGAGACAATATTTTGAAAGTATATGAGATAGTCAAATAACATTTGTGTTTTATCAGGGTTCAAAATTCCTATAAATAGAATTCAGTTTTCTCAACACCCTATTTGGTGAAATCTAATTTAGCTATTACGTGGGTAGAATGCCACACATTTGTAATCCTAACACTCTGGAAAGCTGAGACAGCAGGACTGCATGTTTTTCACTACCCTAGAAATTGCAGCCAGGGGTAGTGGCGCATGCCTGTAATCCCAGCACTTGGAAGGCTGAGGCAGGAGGATTGGTGCGAGTTCGAGACCAGCCTGGGCCACAAAGTGAGCCCAAGGCCAGCCTGAAGTGCATAGTGAGACCTTTCTCAAAAAGAGACCAAAACAAACAAACAAACAAACAAACAAACAAACAAAAACAGAAAACCAAAAACAAAAGAAATTTAGTGACTCAAGAAATTAGAAAATTTAAAGGTGAGAAGCCTACTACAAAAACATGTGGAATGCTACATAATAAATCAGGGTTTTGTGAATGTGTGGCTTCCATGATGAATTTGATGTTAGCATTTCTCAGAGTTTGTATGTTGAAGACCTTGGAAAGAGACTGTAAGGAGATACTGAAGTTAGAAGCAGTTGTACAAGTAAGGTTCTGATCCTGTAGGACTGATGCTCTTATAGGGCCTGATAGAACAGCACTTTTCTCTCCTCATTTCATCTCTTCTGTCATATATAATTATGAAGAAGGTCAAGTGGCACACAGTGAGATGCCAGCTGGCTATAAGTAAAGCAGTGTCAAAGTAATATCAAAATACATGTCACTGCTACCTTGAGCTTTGACTTTCAGTTCTAGAACTGTGTGAAATAATATTTAAACTATACAGTTTATTTTTTCTCTTTCTTTTTTCATCTTTTTTATTGCATCTAATAAGAAATAATGTGACGGTTTCAAAACATGTTAGTAGTACATTTACAGTATTTGATACAATGCATATTGTTGTCCTCCTAGTAGTTATACAGAGCACAGGGTGTAGACATGATAATTTTTCTAATCATCATTGGTACACAAAATTTCTCATTGAACTAAGAGAAATTAGTTGTGTACATAATTGAATGTTTCATAATTGCAATGCGTTATTCACAAAACTGGCAATGATGGAAGCTATTGATTTAAGCCTTTACAATTCAGCATAATAATCTAGCTTTATGTTTTATGCCTCGTGGTTAAAATTTCTGCTGGGTTAAAATTTCTGCTGGGTGGTTAAGGGCTAGTTAAAGCAAGACCTGTATAACAAAAATGGAACTTTTGTACCTCCCAAGGTCTGTCAAATCCCCTCAGGATTTACTTTGAAACCATGTACAGTGCTTTATACCATTTTATAAGACAAGATAGCTTCTATATAAATTGGGAATATATATATATATATATATATATATATATATATATATATATATATATATATAATTGCCACACACTTTCAAAACAATGCATATATACTGACACCATTTACTTGGGTCAAGAGCTGTAGTACTGACTCCTATGCTCAGCCATTCCTTCAGCTCTGCGCTAGCTGCTGTCTCTTTCTAGCTTTCTTGTACTGTAGAAATTCAACAGTGAAGACTGTGATAATTTATAACAGTGTCACACACAGAATCTCATATAGTCACTGGGACAAGCTTCTATTTTTTATTTTTTAAATTCTACTGATTTTTTAAAAATGTATTTAGTATAGGGTCTACAGCTTGGACTAACAGAGATCTTCCTGTTTTCAGCCTCCCAAGCACTGGGATTGCAGGGGTGCATCAGCACACCCAGTCTCAGTTCCAGTCTCGTTGTGCCTTAGGGGTGGGGCTGGCACCAAATGCCTGGGATAAAACCCTTGTCCCTGCATCTGTGTAAGCAGGGGCTTTAACCCACTGAGCTATCTGGCTGACCCCAAGGACAGGCTTCTAGACTTTGTGCTTAATTTATGATCCAGTGCTGGGATTATGGGTGTGAGTACTGCATTACACCCAGCCTGGGGAAAAGTATCTTGAATGCAATTTAAGTAACAGAGAGAGGCATGCTCTCTGCCTCTGCTGCTCTGCCAGTGCTCCTCCCTTTTGGCTCCTGCAGTTTTGCTGTTTTCCATCACCATGAACTGCTGCCCTCTGCCATGTTCCACTCTGCCTTGGAGCTAGCTGAAAATGGGCCGAAACCTCCACAAACTGTGAGCTAAATAAACCTTTCATTGCTCCATTATGAATGTTGAGTATTTTGTCCCAGGAAGGAGCGAAAAGTAACCAAGACAAAGAGGTATGACTGAGGCCCTTGGCCTTTTGAGGGGTGTCAGTTGTAGATTGTTCCCAACTCCTAGCCAGAGTTTACAGAGTTGAATTCTGGCTGCTTATCACTAAGACTTGGCCAACAAGGCCACTTCTGTCACGTCAAGAGGAAAAGTCTCTCTCAAGTCTGCTAGGCTGAAGTTCTACAACAAGTAACAATTATGATAAAAAAGTAATGATCTCTGCACCTTGATCTTATAGTCTGAAGTGAAGCCTTATCACTTCTGCTGTAGTCTGTCAGAGGCATGAGATAGTTCTCCTGTACCCTCAAGAAAGAGTTATACCACCGTGAGGCTACAGATAGCAGCAATTGCTAATGCAAAAGTGCCATATCAGGGTTTGTTTCCCTGAGCGCTTGTATAATCAGTAACTTCTTAAAGACGTACTGTTATTTATTACCAATGAAATGCAGTAGAAACCTTGGACCAGGTCATGGGAGCATTCATATTAAATAATATTTTCCCCTTATTTTGTTTTATGGCTGCTGCTCTTCCTCATGAAAAAGTCTTCCTTCCCTGACCACTACAGCGCTCTACAGCCAACTCTGAATTCTGTGTTCTTCTTTAAGCCTCTGCGCTTTCATCCAGTTCTAAGGAACATTCCAGGCTGTGTTACAAGTGTCTCACTGACTCTCCATCTAAAAACGCCCCCAACTCTGACATGCACTGTCTGTTTTGTATTTTTAATTTTTGAGAACTATTTATTTATATAAATATATATATTTGATACGGGACTTCACTATGCAGCTTGGACTCATTGTGATCCTCCTGTCTCAGCCTCCCCAATAATGGGATTATTGGATGACAGTCCTGTCCCACCATGCCCAGTTTCAGTGGCCAGATTGATGGCTGGAGCCTGCACAGCATGTGGCCCCAAGTTCTTGAGCTTGCCAGGCAGGTACACTGAGCTACCTCCCCAGCCCTGTCACATGCTTTTATTAAGCTATTCACATGCCTTTCAATGAAGCTTTCTTATATCTCTCACTATAACCTTCACCGTTTGCAAAGTCTTTAACAACAGAGACTCAGAGTTCATTTTTTGTGTCCTGTGTCTTTCATACAACTATCAGCTACAACTGACTAGTATTGAAAGAATAGCTATCTCAGTCAGTCTAATTCACTGCTTAGAATGAAGAACACATCTCTTTGCAGATTATTTGCTCGTATGTATTTGTGTGTGTGTGTGTGTGTGTGTGTGTGTGTGTGTGTGTGTCTGATACGAACTTAGCGTAGTAATGTAAACACTTAATTTTTGAAGTGCTATGCTATTTCTACACCCACTTGGATACCCTTCAGTACCTCAGACACCTGGGAAAAGCTGATAGGTTTACTAGAAAACGTTCCAAATTACACTTTTCCAAAATACTATAAAAAGTGACTATACAGGTTTGACAAAAAGTATTGTGAATATTCAGTTTTCAAATCTATGTAACAGTCAAGGAAACGTTGCCATAAACACCCCTAAGACCCTCTCCTGCTTTGGGCGCAATCATATGATCACCATGGGTGCCACTCTATGAAGCAGTTCCAGAGTCCCCTCTTGTAGGTATCTATGGTTGTGCTCTTGTAGCCGACGGGATGTTCTCAGTTGACTCAAAACATTTACCATTCATGGTCAATTCGAACTGAATGCAGAGCCTGAAGATAACTGGCCTTTGGTCTAGTGGACAGTGTGGATCAGAATATACAGTAATGTGTTCATGAGTTCACTTTATTTTTGATCATACCTCTTAAAGACACTCATCAAAGAGGACTCCCAGAACTGTCTCAAAAAATGCCAAGAACACTGAAATAAATGTGGTCCAAGGGAAATGGGAACCTCTTGTGAGGAATTAAGGGCAATTTGATTTTTATGATATTATAAAATTTCAAACACCATAGTGTATATCAGTCACATCTCATAATAACATAAATTATCCAACCTATGCTTATTAAGTACATAGATGTTAGCAAAACATGTATAGTTTTATCGTAAGAAGAGAAATACAACCATCATTTTTTGTCCTCGGGGCTTCCTAACAATGGCTTGTATAAGGTGTAAGATCAGAAACTCCAAAGTAGCAGTATTTTTCTTATGCATTCGCAACAATAAATGAATGTGATTCATTAGTCCTGCTTTGAATGTCCTAAGTGCATCGTTTGCAATAGATAATAGAGGAAAAGAAGAGGGTCCTTGTGCTCCTGCAAGAAGAACACAGGAATGGGGAATCATGTTTAAGCTACTTAAGCAATATGACATCGATGTGTTTCTAAACTGCGTTATGGTACAGGATCTACACGGAAAGGTTTTGCTACCACCACTCTTCTATTTATATCCTCCTCCTTGCCTGCTGTACATAACTACTTTTTGATTTTTACCTTTGTGTTTAAGATTTTATCTATGCAAGTGAAATCAAATATAAATAGATAGGTGCATCTATTCTTGCTGTACTCTAAGATGTTATTTGCAGAGTAGTAGTTCCACAAGATAAGTGTGTTGTTATGTACCACAAACATACTAATAGAAAAGCAAAATAAATTCACATTTTAACAACCCCAACAAAAAAGACATATGCAGTTGTAGACCTTCTCTTTTTTCCCCTATTAATCTAGCTTTGGAGGCTATTTTCTTGGAGCCCAACCAAAAGTCTGGATCATTATTTATCCAAGTGATATTCTTTTACGCTTCATATTTAATACTTTGTTACTGTTCAGCAAGCTCATTTGTACTTTCTTCGTTTTCCTTTTGTTCTAACCATAGAAGTAATGCCTGAGTTAATGTTTGCATAAATGCCATTTGCATATTTTTTTCTGTAGGTATACAAGCGTATGGGCTTTTGTGGTAGGATGAAGTCCCACAGTGGGATGGCAGGCTGCAAAGTCAGGGCATGTGCAAAGGTGCCCGAGAGCAGCATGCCCAGGGAAGGCAGCATTTGTGTGCCCTGCAGCAGCTTGAAACTGGCGGCTTTTTGCACCACCCTCCCACAAGCATGCCAAGAAAATGCAGGTGTTTTTAAAATTAGGACATGGGGCTGGGGAGATAGCTCCGAGGCACAAGTGCCTGCTGGGCAAGTGCAAAGTCGTGAGTTCGAACCCTGGTTCCACAAAAAAACAAACAAACAAAAAAAAAAATAAAATTAGGACAGATTAAAATAGTGTATTATATGGCACTCAACACCAGTATTATTTTTACTTCCATTAGAAATTAATATTAAGAGCCAGGCATGGTGGTGCACGCCTGTAATCCCAGCACTCGGGAGGTTGAGGCAGGAGGATCGGTGCGAGTTCGAGACCAGCCTGGACTACAAAAGTGAGCTCAAGGCCAGCCTGAACTGCATAGCGAGACCCTGTCTCAAAAAGACAAAAAAAAAAAAAAAAAAAGAAATTAATATTAAAAAGTCAATAATATGAAACATGCAAAGTTGCAGAAGTTTTGATTTTCCTCAGGAGGCAGAATTATCTGAGTTGGGTCTTCAATATGTTGCTCACAGAGATGATTGAAAGTATACCTCGAGGACAGAGACTGTATTCAAGGATTATATGAGAGCACTCTATATTAGGAGGGAGACCAGAGTTCAGAACTGGAAGGGGAACATTCATAGGGATTAAAAGGCAGTTCACATATATTAAGTCAGAAAGGCTTACAAAAAAGATAAGAAATTGTAAAATAAGCATTTTAATATTTATTAGCGACTATGAGATGTTGAAATTCCTATATGTAATATACTAACGACAGCAGGGACCAGGTGGCTCATACCTGCAATCCCAGCACTCAGAAGTCTAGGTCAAGAGGATTATTGTGAGTTTGAGGCCAATTTGAATTAAGTGGTGAGTTCAAACTCAGCCTGGACTACACAACAGGCCCAGTTTTAAAAATAAATAAACACGTACATAAAATAAAATAAAGTCATAGGGGAATCCTCTGGCTATGAACTGGTTGAGAAGACAGAAAATGCAAGACGGACATAGCTGTTTGCTAGCAATTCTCGGAAACTAAATGCCACTAATTCTTGCATAGATTATTACTTATGATCTCTTGATTCATCAGTGTGTTTTCATGCTCACTTCAGACACTTCTCCTGGGAATATAAACATATATATATATATATATATATATATATATATATATATATATATTTGCCCACATGCATATCTATTGGGTTTTCAAAATATTTTACAAACTCCCTGTTATTTATGATATCAATGTGATCAGATTTAAAGGGTTGAGCCTGGTAATCAGCTCTTCATCCTTAGGTGTCTTCTGGAAATACATATCTATCTATATATATATTATATTTTATATATTAAGTATAAATATCAAAATATGTATACATTAGTACAAGATCTAAAGGGGTTTCACTACACAGAATACACTCATAGCGATCCTCCTGTTTTCAGCCTCCAAAGTGCTGGGATTATGGGTGTGCACCACCACAACCAATCTCCATCGCTGTCTCAGTATGCCTTAGGGGCGGGGCCAGTAGAGTGCACCAAGTATGGAATCCTGGCCACTGCACTCTGCCTAAACAGACACTTTACTCTGCTGAGCTGTCTGGCTAGCCCATAAAAAATATTGTTGCGCTGGGGAGATAGCTCAGTAGAATAAGTTCTTCCCCGGCAAGCGCAAGGGCCTGAGTCTAATTCCTAGTTCTGAAGGAAAAAAATAAAAAAAGTTATTGTCCATAATGCTTAGCTTTTTCTTAGGGCAATTAGGCACAGCTAAATCTTAGCAGCAGTCTACGTCCATAGGCAGAAGAATGGATGAAATGTGCACCTTTTACCCACAGTGTGGGACTTACGTGCTCTTTACCCACAACTGTGCCACACAGGACAGAGGGATCACTTGCAGGAATGTTGATGCAGCTTGAGCCCACAATGTTGTGATGTGAGACCCACAAGCCCAAATACCTAGGGATTTCTGTCACATGAGAAATCCAAAATGTAACTGCAGAATTGAAGATCTATAATGGGGATAGGGTGATCGATCTTCAGCAAATGCTGGGGGGACCCAGAGACGGAGTGAGAACGGTGGAAGGGAATGAAAAACGACTAAGGAAGTGCCAGGAGCATGCCCTACAAGAATGCGACCGTTCCGTACAGCAAATGTACAGAACAGAATTTAAAATTCGCAAACACTATTCTCATGAAAAATAATTACATAATAAAATCTTAAAGATTTTCTTTTTTGCCATCTTAGTAAGTTTAAATTGTTAATATCTTTCTTCCATGCTCAAGGGTATTTTTCATGCATGGGAAGTGGCAGGAACAAAATTTCTCTAGAAACATTTCTCAATCTCATCAAATCATGAAATTTTGCCAATGAAATTGAGTTTTATGACTGCAATCTGGCATAACAACTTCGGTAAGCAATACCTACACTATCTGTGCTTAACTTTTTTCCCTGTAATGTGCTGTTATCTGTAGCTGATTTCTGATTCTTGAATTTTCTTGTTTCATGATATAGATTCCAAAGAATGCAAACAAATTAATAAACATACACTGGAGAAGGGGCCTAAACATAGTAGCTGTAAATTGTGCTTGACAAATCACTTAGACACACTCCAGAGGCATACCTCAGTGAAGTATGTCCTCCAAAGGGCTTCAAAAACACCTGGCTTCTTATTTAGTTGAGTCAGTGCAGAATTCCCATAGGAGACACGACCCAGTTGCAAGAGTAAAGTTTGTTTCTTTTACTTTCCAGTTGTTTCACTTTAGAAGGCTCCTTATCTATTTCTTTTTCTTTCCTTCTTTTAGGGAAGGGTCTACAAGGTGTTCAGAGTCTCACTACTAGATTGGACACATAGTGATCCACCTGTTTACTGCCTCCCAAAAGCTGGGATTACAGGTGTGTGACGCCATGCCCCGTTTCAAATGTTGTCTCAGTGTGCTCATGGGGCAGGGCTGGCATGGCAAGCCCAGGACAGGACCTCCAGCCCCTGGGCCTGCTTGCAGGTACTTTAATCTGCTGAGCTATGTGGCTGGCCCTGCTTATCTATTTTTATTTCACAGACAATTGTTCAGTTTGTACAACTTTCCTCAAAAGTATAAGTAATATGGAAATTTATAAAATAAATTATCCAGGAATCTGGGCCTACTGACAGCAAGAAAACTGTCAAAGGACCACCCAAGTTGAATAGATCAATATGGCAAAGCCATTTTGGTCTCATTTTAGTAGTTTTACTAGATTGAGAAATTTTTGAAAGAGAAACTCTATATTATTGCCTCTTCTCATTCATAATATGGTCATTGCTGTGGTCCATACCTCGTGTCAACTTGGCTGGATCCCCTTGGTGGTTCCATTTACCCTGAGCCACAGGGGCATCTCCTTGTGGGGCAGAGAAAGCTTGTCTTAGAGCAGGGAGGGCCTGCTCCAGAGTGACTCAGCTCAGAAAGGGTATTTAAAGGGGTTGAAAAAAGATTCAACATTCCACTTCCTCAGGGGAACTCCAGTCTTCCCAGTCAGGTTGGACATCATCTCCTGGCTTCCAGTGCAGACTCTTTGGTGGCCCCTGGTTTGAATCCTTCAGCCTTCCTTCCCAGACTCTTCAGCTTTCTATCCATTCCATCCACCCATCACCTGACTGATACAGACTTACACAGAACACTGCAGTGAGCCTCAGACCTTGGGCCTGAGTCTTTCAGTCATGAATACGCAGATACCCTCTGCATACTTCCTCATCCCACTCTGTGGCTGACCATCCTAGGCCAGTGTTGTAATTTCTTACACATTTGTACATCTTCTGTCACACTTGTTCCTTGTATGGTATCTGTCCCTCTAGGAAAACCCTGACCAATACAGACACATAGTAAGCACTCAATATATACTTGACAAACCACTAAAACACATAGTAGCTGTGCAAATCTTCTTATATATATGGGAAAGAAGGAATCGAATTTCATTTCAAATGTATGTTGAAGCCGGGCAATGGTGGTGCACGCCTATAATTCCAGCACTTGGGAGGCTGAGGCAGGAGGATTGGTGTGAGTTTGAGACCAGCCTCGGCTACAAAAGTGAGCTCAAGGCTAGCCTGAACTGCATAGCAAGACCCTGTCTCAAAAAGACAAAACAAAACAACAAAATAGAAAAAAAGTACATTAAAATGTTTTCATATTTTTTGAAAGAACTTTTATGGGAAAGAACTAATTTGATGGTGCCTTCAGTTTTATAAAATTACAGACATGGCATAATTTTAACGTAGACTAGCATGACTTTTGAAGAACCCAATATTTTAATACACATTGCCCTTTAGGAGCTGTTTTTAATTATAAGAGAAAGTTTCATTTTATAGGAACGTAGCTTTTCTATGTATGTTGCCACATGACTGAAGTTTATGTGTAAACTAGCCAGCTGCTAATGAACCACTGCTGGCTCACATTCCATGCTCATAAGTACCGCTTTGCTTTTGTAGAAGAATCTTAAAAAATAGACTTGACTGTCTTAGTTACTTTTTACTCATTGCTGGGACAAATACCCGACACCCAAAATGAAGAAAGGAAAGGTTTATTTAACTCAGTTACTGGAGGTTTCAGTCCATACTCGGCTGGATCCAAGGCAGAGAGGCACATGGCAGAGAGCAGCAGCAGTTCATGGTGGTGGAACAGCGACAGTGGTGACAGAGGCAATGGACCAATCAGGGTACAGCAGAGCAAGAGCGCTAGTCTGTCTCTCTGTCTCTCTTTAAATTACATCAGGCTCTCTGCCTTAGCCTGTCCACCTCAGGCCACACCTATAATTCCCAGCAGTACTCAGATGGATAATCTCATCAGTACATAACACACATAATCCCAGTGACTCATGAGTCAAGTCTCAATCTGTAGAAGTCCCTGCCCCATGATCCCATGAGGCTTTGGGGGGACAACTAGACATAAACCATAACATTGACTCTTTGTAAAGTATCTACCAATTCTTCAGTATTTTGGAAAGGTTGTGAGTGTGTTTGTGAAACCTTGTTTGTATGTATTGATAAAACCTGTTGTTATCTGAAAAGCGGTATTGTTTACTTTTTCCTGAGCTCTGGTGGAGTGCCTAACCAGAGGTCAACTCAGAGCATAGTAGGCTTTATCCTAAGTATTTTTGGCTGGGGTGTCTTACAAATGCTCTTCAGTTTCAAACAATGTACAAAATAAGATGAGTAATAACATAAGACTCTTCTCTTCCTTAGGGACACAAGAAAATAACAGGTAGTCTAACTTCCTTAGAAATGGCTGGTATGCACTATAAAATTCCAAATATAAGTAGAAGTGAGAGCAATAAATTATGTGTTGAATTTCTAGCAGTTCATTTTCCTGTGAAATGGTGCAATACAATTTCAAACCACGGAAACCTTGTAAGTTGTATTCTATTTACTGCAGGTCTATTTACTTCTTTTATAGAACAATTTAAAATGTGATACTTGTAAGTGTGATATGAGATTTTTTTTTACTTTAATATACCTCTTCTGAAATAGAAACCATGCTTCAGCCTTTATTATTGTGTTTGTAAAACAACTTCAGTAGTTTTCAGAAGTAATTCTTAAAAATTTTAATTACAGTTTTATGACATCTCCTGTATTTGATACTTCTATAGATTTCAAAAAGATCCAGAAGGATAGCAGATTATGAAGGTTAAATCATAAACTGAAAAGCTATTGAAGTATGAAGATTAAAAAAAAAAAAAAAGAGGCTGAGGGGCGTTCTGCTGTGCCTGGAGTGGTAGCAGAAAACTGCCAGTACCCTATTCTTTTCAATTTATTACATGAGTTCCAGTTTTCAAAGAATAGATTAGGGGATGAGACACTACTTTGTAAGGTAGATTTATGTATTGTAAGAAATGAGATAGGGACAGAGTAATAAAAATATTGGTAGTTAGCCTTGGTTGGTGTCTGAATAGAAAGAAGAACTCCAAAAGGATGAAATTTGGACACGGTCTGCAAGGATGTGCAAGGGAGGAATTAGCATGTTCACATTTGTGTCATAAACAATACATAATCATAGGCCGATGAGATGGCTCAGCGGTCTAAAGCACCTGCTTAGGAAAGCTTAGGCAACCAGCAGGACTGCAATGTGATCCCCAGCACCACATGTTGTGCCAGCCCTATCCCCATGGCAGGCTGAACTGGCCATAATATAAAAATCAATAAAAAAATACATAATCAGGGCCTGGCAGGATGGCTCAGTGGTCTAAAGCCCCTGCTTGGGAAAGCTTGGGCAGCTTCAGGGACTGCGGTTCGATCCCCGGCACCACACGCTGCGCCAGCCCTGCCCTCGGGGTGGGCTGAGCCGGCTGTAGAGATGAGTGAATAAACAAATAAAGGTTCTGAAACAAGACAAAAAAAAAAATTAATTTAAAAAAATACATGATCAGTTTTAAGGGACAGGTTACAAAAAGAAAAGTCTCCCATGATTTGAAAAACAATCACACCATAAAAAAAGTTTTAAAGGTTGGGTGTGGTGGTGCAGGCCTATAATTCCAGCACTTGGGAGACTGAGGTGAGTTCAGGACCAGCCTGGGCTGCAAAAAGCGATCTCAAGGCCAGCCTGAAGTGCACAGCGAGACTCTGTCTCCAAAAGACAAAAAACAAAAACAAAACAAAAAAACAAAAAAAACTTCATGGATTATTTGTTAACTAGTGGCTTGATGAAGAAAGGACAGATTTGAGGGATTGGAGCACTACACATGTGGATCCCAGGACAGTTTAATTTGGAAGGACATTTTCTCGAGGCATGATTAAAATTTAAGCTTAAAGGTGATTGTATTGTCACAAAAGAATGTTTAGCAAGTACAGAAAATTTAGATTGTACTACTGAAAAGTGATCAGTCTTATTGATGAATATTTGATAGACAATACAACAGAGGAAACTAACGTCATGGTCATTGGTTCTCAAAACTTACAGATTAACATGAAAAAATATAAAAATGCAAATATTAGGGCACCAAATTACACAGATAACTGAAAGGAAAATCCTCTGCATACAGAGAAAAATGTCTACTAGGAATCTGAAAGCAGCAGAAATGGATATGGAAAAGTAGCTCAAGATTCAAAAATTGCTAATTATAGCTTGAGGCAGAAAAGATTGTATTTTCTAAGACAAAAAAATTCACTGATTCTGTGTGAAACCTGTAATCACAGCTAATGAAGCCAAAATAGGAAGACTGTGAGCTGAACGCCAAACTGTGTACCATACAGCGACCCAACATCAAAACATAGAAAGAGAAATGCCCTGAATAATGACCCTTGGAAATCTATAATTAAGTCAACACACTCCTGCTTATTATTTGGTGCATCAAAATTCAGATTTTATTGGAGTTTTTTTATGATAGAAAATGAGAAAAATAAAAGCAGTTATAAAATTTGGACTTTATAGGTAAAGAAAAATAGAAAAAAAGAAATGACATTTAAGAAACAAAACTAATTATTGATTAATTAATTTCATTGTATATTTAGGTAATAATGGTGTCAGAAATCAATGAATATATCGATTAAATATGTAAATGATGAAACTTATCCAACAGTCAGATAATAAATAATGTCTGGCCAAAGTAAGAGGACTGAGGACTGCAATATCATTTTAGATTTCAGAGTTCTTATCACTCTTAGTTGATGGTATTGCACCTTGCTTGAAATTTAGGAATTTTCATCCGAACCTTCTTCAGTGAATGAAGCAACCATGCAGGAAGGGTCTATAAGCTGAGAGCTTGATCCAGGGGAACAGAGACTTAGCATAAGTGCACAGATAGGAAGTCAAGTGGTAAATAAAGATACAGGGGGCCAGCAAGATAGCTCAGCAAGCAAAAGCCTCTGCTTAGGTAAACGTAGGCAAGTGTAGCAACCATGGTTTGATCCCTGACACCCGCTCAGCCCTAAAGGTGGGCTGAGCTGGCAAAACAAACAAACAAACAAACAAACAAAACAGTGAAATCATGGTTCCCACAAGCTAGGAAGAGAAGAATGGAGTGATGAAGGACTTTTTATGCATAAAAGTTACAGTGGGAGGAACAAATTCTAGGGTTTTACACCACAGTAAGGTACAGTTAACAAGAATTTATTGGACATACCCAAGTATGAGAGAGGGTTTAGAATATTTCTGACACAAAAAAATGACAGATGTGGAAGTCATAAATATATTAATTACCCTCACTGGAGCATCACATACTGTATGAACATGCTGAAATATGCACAATGTAATCCATGATTATGTCTAATTATTTTTTTTTTACATTTAAGAATTTTTTATTTTATTTATTATTATTTTTTCTTGTTTCAGAACCTTTGTTTGTTTATTCACTCATTTTTATGGCCGGCTCAGGCCACCCTGAGGGCAGCGCTGGCGCAGCATGTGGTGCCAGGGAATCGAACCGCGGTCCCTGAAGCCGCCCAAGCTTCCCCAAGCAGGCGCTTTAGACCACTGAGCCATCCCACCGGGCCCCTATGTCTAATTATTATATGTCGATTTTTAAAAAGCTAAGGGCCTTGACCAGTTCTTTTGCAATTGGTAAAGAAATTTAAGTTAGTCAGGTACTAAGTCATATAGTGCCTAGTCAAATGAAAGTCATACTCATCTATTATAATAGTATTTGAAATATCCTAATAATTTTCACCTAATAAAACAAAATAATAATGCAATTGTGTCTGGTAAGTTTTTCTTTCTGATGTTGTTTGTAGAGATATCCCCTTGTGCAAATTACATAAACGTGCTTCTAATAAGCAGACAGATAAGAGAGCTCAGCCTTTCTAAGGGCTCTTAAGAAAAGTCCACCGCAGCCTGAGATGATCTGCCCACGTGAGAGTCCCTGGCATGGCGACTGGAGCAGGAAAGGGACTTCCCGATGCCCTTGTATCTCTTGAGCCAAATCCTTTAACTAAGACTAAATCTGTACGCAATGCCGGAAGCCCTCACACACTTTCTCATATGCTCTAGCAGGTGTCATGTTTCTTTGACTGAGTCAGCCAAGCTTGATGGTTTACTCTGGGGAAGACTGACCTAGGTATTCTGAGAAGGACCTATGCACACTGCAATACAGCCGCGCGAAGAAGTCATAGCAAGCTGAGGGCGCGCAAGTTAGTGTGTTGTTCCTTTAAGACAAGAGATGCTTATGTAGGGCTGTTGTTGGTTTTGTTCTAAATTAAAACCTCAGTATTCAGGTTTAATTGTTGTGTTGGAACTTTGGAATCAATAAGTGGGCTTGGGTTGTGGCTTATTACTGAGCTCCTAAAAGGTTCGTCAATACAGCTCTAGTCAATTTCAGACTTTCTGAATTATTTTTCTATTGTTGAACTTTCACTGTATCTCTTCCTTTATTCTGATCTCTTCACAATCATTTAAATATTTGAAGTTGCCAGCATAGACTCTACACTTAGGGGAAAATGCTTTAAAGCTTATTTTAGAGTCAAATGATTATTCTAAAAAATCATTATTATTCCATTGTCCTTTTTTCCCCCTATAGATTAGTTATCAGACAATTTTACTTAAATTTCGAATAAATGGACTCTACCGCAGAGCACGTGATCACACTCATTCATTCATTCATTCATTCACAGCTCTCCACTGTGCCTACTCAATTTTATAAACTTTAGTTTTATTTTAAAGAGTAAAAATAAAAGCAAGAACAAAAAATCAGAAAGAAAGACAGAAACAGGGTGACATACAAAGGTGCATGTGTTGTAAGTTTTCAAAACAGGAATAGCCAGCTAACAAAGTTTGATGTACTTTTCATCATCAAAATAGTTTTTTAAGTATCAGATATAGTTCTGTAAGATTGGACCTATGGCTGAATATTAATGCTTGCTTTCAAGAAACCTTAAATTTTTGTTATCTTTTTTAACAATGTATTTTAAAGGGAATATAATAATAATAGATATGACATTAGAAGTGGTATACTTTAGAAGACTGAGATGACATGTATTCAAGCATGGCTTTTGTATTATGCATTGCTATCCTCAACGAAGTTGCTTAAATCGCAGATATCAACATACTCTTAAGCACAAACACTTTTCCTCAGAAGGTAGGCTGACCATCTCACATACAGTATATAAGAAAAAATACATTATTTATGAATTGGAATTGCTTCATCTTCCAGCTATCACATGCTAGGATTATATTTTTGCATATATTACAATCAAAAACATTTTTTCTCTTCTGCATTTTATTTTTAAATAAGCTCATAGATTCAATAATGCATGCATGCTTACAACTCTAAGACCTTGCAGAAGAGTAATATTTCACTAAAGGAAGGCTCTGGTGGTGCTTTGCTCCAATGCATCGCCGTATAATGATGCTTGGATAATATACTACCTAGTCTTGTCTGCCAGTGGAGGATGGGGGAGAGGAGAGTAGTCAGTTTAATTATTTATTGGTGCAATGTATTATCCCAGTGTCACCAGCTGGTGCTTATAAACATGATCCCATTTTTAAGATCCTGAGCTTTACTTTCTTGAGAAGTATCCTTGAGTTCTAGGTGAGTAAAAAGACTCATTGTAAAGTTTCTGGAGGAAGTATTGTAGGCGTGATGGATAGCCACAGATGACGATTAGCAACTTTGTATTTTGAATTTATTTTATAGTATTAAAACAATAATTTTGATCAAAAACTGCCATGAATTTTCTATTCCTTAGATGCAATTTTACATTATAATTTTTCCTTAAAAACACTTGATTTAGAGTTTGTAATTGTTTTATGTTAAAAAAAAAGTACTCTTCCTTTGGTCTGTATCTATAAACCAATTAATGGTGAAAGAGATAAACAATAAAAAAATCAATGAAGCAGTGCTCCCTTGAGTTATCTATTAAAAAAAAAAAATCTAGTTACATTTTAACTCAGTAAGTTAATTCAACCAGCATTCCTGGTTGGTAATGTGACAAGTTCTTCATGTATAGTAATGAATACTACTTTAATCTGAGATGCATTTTCTTTTCTTTTCTTTTTCTTTTTCTTTCTTTTTTTTTTTTTGTCTTTTTGAGACAGGGTCTCACTATCCAGTTCATGCTGGCCTTGAACTCACTTTTGTGGCCCAGGCTGGTCTCGAATTTGCACCAATCCTCCTGCCTCAGCCTTCCAAGTGCTGGGATTACAGGCGTGCGCTACCACACCCGGCCTGAGATGCATTTTTGTAGTGAGACAGAAATATAGAGTATTGTAAACTGTCACATGAGAAAATTAGCTCTTAGTCTCCAGAATCTACTCTGGTGATCATCCATGCCTGGGCATTAATATACCAGACTGATGCCCATACACAGGCTTTAGTATTCTTCTTCAACCATAAATGATTCCACTGGATGTTGATAACACAACAGTTACTTTTGACTATGGATGAACTGAAAATAAAAATAAGATTTCTATCGTCACATCTGAACTTAAATAGGTATTGTTAATCGAATTCAGAGTTCTTTTGTTCTATTCAGATAGAAATCATGAGTTGGCAAATTTCAGCTCTAGGTTAGTTTGAACTCCAGGGGTCCTTAGACTTGCTGTCATGGGTTCTGATAATGCTGGTCACGATGAGGAAATATCGTTCAGCATCCGTCATCACTGCCAGCTGCTGGTCCTTAGCACCACCAACCACCACCACAACATTTATGCAGTTGCTAATCCCAGTCTACCTGTTGCTACCAGTTTGTCTCAGGTCCTGGCGGACACTGTTGCTTGACTCTGCCAGTTTTGGCTGATGATGTTTGGAGTTCTTCACTGCTAAAAACCTCTAGTGTTTTATCCTTTTAATTCTTTAGCATTTTATTTTATTAGTACATATTTTCAGTACATGAAATCTGCTTTCATCTTAGGGAGCAGTTATATGGAAATCTCCTCTGCCTTCTTCCCTGCCTTCTTTCTCTCCATTTCTGAATCTTTTTTACCCATTTTCATTTTTTCTATTACTGTTGTTAATTGTTTACAACACACAATGCCTACACTCATTATGAATATCTGATATATCTACATAACTCATTTTAAGCCTTTTTAGTTCCTGTCTGCCCCTACCCATGTTCTCCTAGACCCCTTCCGTTTGCCAAAAGATGTATCCTGTTATTTCCTTCGATCAGTCCTTTATTTTCTTTTATCAGCTCTTTATTTGTGCTTTCTCTTACCGAAACAGGAGATATTATATGACACTTTAGTTTGTGTGTGTGATTTTTTTCATCAAAAAGTATTGTTTTTCCTTCATATGTTTTTTTTTTTTTTGTTGTTGGAGCAGTGTTCAAACTCATGACCTTGCACTTGCCCAGCAGGCAGTCGTGCCTCCGAGCTATCTCCCCAGCCCCTCCTTCATATGTTTTGATTTTATCCTTCTCAAGATATAGCAGAATAATATGACATTATGCATAGATAGTGAATTTTCTTAATCCTATCGTCGTTGTTGGATCTATGGTCTGCTTTCAGGATTTAGTTAGTATAAATTGTGCTGCTTTAAACATCGCTATGCATAGATTGCTGTAATATGATATCTTGAACTCTGGAGAGGAAACCTGGAAGGGTAAAGGCTGAGGTAATAGAATTTCTAGTTTTAGTTCTTACAGAAATTGCTGCACATATTTTCATAATGACCGAACTAGTTGACATTCTTATGCATAACAGAGCTCTTTTTCAACACAACTATGGAAGTATTTTATTTTTTTTTTTTCTTTTATTTTCGGAGGCTTGCCATTGTTTCTGATATAAGGTGTAATTTTAACATGGTCTTAATTTTCTCAATGACTAGTGATGATCACCCGCTTTTCATATGTGCTGGTGGTAGCTTGCACTTTCTTTTCTAAGAGTGTCTACTCATATCAATTATCCATTTCTTGCCTGGGTCTTTTATTTTAGGTGGCCTAATTTTCTGAGTTCTTTATATATTGTAGCTATTACTCCTATTACGAGTCCAATTTGGCTGACAACTTTTCCCCCTTCATAGGCTGTCACAGAGTAATCTATTTCTTAGATAAACTGAAGAAGTGTGAAGCAAGTGTTCCTTGATAATGGCTGCAAGTCTGACATTGGTAAAGACTTGGATACACCAATTGGTCCAACCTCAGGCATCTGACTGGTTCGAATTGTAATCTTCTCACTGGTCCAATTTTCAGCCCTTCAATTAGTTCAAATTTTAGCTTGCTGGTTAATTTAGATGAGTTTATTTAATTATTTATTTTTATTTTTATTTTAATAAGAAATAACAAGCCGGGCATGGTGGCACACGCCTGTAATCCCAGCACTCGGGAGGCTGAGGCAGGAGGATCGGTGCGAGTTCGAGACCAGCCTGAGCTACAAAAGTGAGCTCAAGGCCAGCCTGAACTGCATAGTGAGACCCTGTCTCAAAAAGACAAAAAAAAAAAAAAAAAAAACCAATGTGACATCTTCAAAATACATTAGTAGTATATTCCCAATAATTGATACAATGTGTGTTGTTGTCCTGGTAGTAATTATACAGAGGAGATTATCATGTAGACATGATAATCTTTCTAATCATTGTTGGTACAAAAAATTTCTTCTGATTGAATTAAAAGTGGTTGTATACATAGTCCAGTATTCCATAATCACAATGGATTATTGGCAGAACAGGCAATGTTGGAAGCTGTTGATTTAAGCATTTTATAGCTCAGCATACTACTCTAGCTTTACATTTTATGCCTTGTGTTAAATATTTTGGCTAGGTGCTTAAAGGCAAGTTAAAGCAAGACCTGTATAACAAAACATGCAACTTTTGTTTCTCCCAAGGTCAGTCAATCCCGTCAGGCCTTCCCTTGAACCGATGTACAGTGCTTTGTAGAACTGTAGTCAGTGTCAGCTATCTGGATGAGTCATGGCCAGGCTTGACCAATTTGCTCTCTGTGAAAGCCTGAGAGAAACCTGAGTCTCTTTACGTGACTCTCTTTAGGCACACTATACATCATCGATCCCTTTCCTCTGTGGTCCCATAATCTTGTTGAACAGAAAATTTGGGGCACCACTGAGTTATAGGATGTTATAGCACAGGTTCTCTTATGTCCTGAGTCCTCACTGACCTTTATGAGCATGGGACAAAATACTGGCAATTCTTGTAGCCCTTCTTTTTCTCTAATTTTTGATGTGTAACTTACATTCTTTTTTTTTGTCTTTTTGAGACAGGGTCTCACTATGCAGTTCAGACTGTCCTTGAGCTCACTTTTGTAGCCCAGGCTGGTCTCGAACTCACACCAATCCTCCTGCCTCTGTAACTTACATTCTTAACCCTCCAGAAGAGAAGCTTTGTGATACTATTACTCTATAACACAGGCATGTGAGCTTAATGTCACTGTCCTTCTGAATATCAAACACATTACACTTAACTTTGAATCAGTATTTCCCATCAATCATTGATATACTAATAAATCCCCATACAATGTCATGAAAACAGTTACACATTTTTACACAAACGTTTAGACATCTACATATATACAAAATTGTAGCCGGTTAATCCTATGGCATTTTCCTGGTCTCTTACTCTCATTTAATATCGTTTTTGTTTTCTTGTAAACCAACCATTTACTTGATAGAGAGTATAGCAGTAACTGAAGTTACATTAGAAGCAGCACAAATCTAAAAGGCAAGAATGACAGGCATTCCAAGCATAATTTTAGTGTTACTGATTGTTATCCTCAGTGCGAAAAATATTTTGGTGTTTCTTAGGACCATTATCTAATTTATCCTGTGTATATAAGTACATGGTTTTGCTCCTGCCATGTTTCCTATCTTTTCTTTAGTAGTCACTTCATTGTTCAATGCTTAAGTCCTTGATTTCTATCCAGCTGTGTTATGCCTTTCCATTTTTATTTCTTCTTTTGGGTTCTACACTAGGAAGACTATATGATGTTGACACATGTAGGTCTGGTTTGTTTCACTTGTGAGTATATGTTCAAGAGACATCCACTCATATATGAAGTTTTCTAGTTTATCATTCTTTACAGCTGAGTCATATTCCATTTTATGAAAATACATCTTCTTCAACCATTCTTCAAAAGATGGGCATTTTGGCTCTTTCCAAGATGTGGCTATTACAAATTGTGCTGCTATGAACATAGCTTCACAGATATTACTATGGTATGAGGTTTTGAGTTCTGCGAAAATTCCCAATAGGGGGATAGCCACATTCAATGGGATTTCCAGCTCTAGTTTTTTAAGGAATCTCCACACTGATTTCTATAATGAACTAATCTGGTTGAACTAATCCCACCAGCAGTGAAGAAGGGTTTCTTTTTCTCCACAGCCTCGCCAACATTTGTTGTGGGTTGATTTCTTTATGATAGTCATTCTTTCTGGGGTGAGATGGTATCTAAGTGTTGTTTTAATTTGAATTTCACAGGTGGCTGGAGTTTGGTAGCATTTCTGTCTGTATTTATAGGCTTGTTGTATTTCTTTTTTTCTGAGAAGTGTGTGTTCATCTGAGTTACCCATTTCTGGATTGGGTCTTTGAACTTTGGGACTCTAACTTTTAGTTCTTTATAAATTCTAGATAAAAGTCCTTTGTCTGAGTACTTATAAGTTAAATTTTTTTCAAAATTTGTGGGTTGTCTTTTTACTGTCTTGGTAATTTCTTTTGGCGTGCAAAAACTTCTTGGCAAGAGGAGTTCCCAGTTGTTGATTCTTTCAAATGCTAAAGGTGCATTTTGATTTTTGTTCATGAACTCTTTGCCTATCCCTATATATTCTTGTGATTTCTATTATCATTTATTTCCAGTTTGATTGCACTGTGCTCAGATAATATGCATGGAATAATATCTCTTTTATTGTATATACTTCAGCATGACCTATTTACTATTATGTGGTTTATTTTGGAAACTGTCCTGTGTCCAGCTGAAAAAAATTGTATATTTAGAAGTAGTTGGGTGTAACACCCTGTGTATGTCCACTAAGTCCAATTGTTCCATGATTGGTTCAGTTCTGCTACTTCTTTAGTAATTTTTTGTCTGCTTGACCTTTTTTTAGGATAAAGAGGTATTAAAGTTTCCTGCTAAAATTGTGGTATTGGATATTAGATTTTTCATGGCCATTAATATTTATGTTATATAATTTGGTGCTCCTGTGTTGGATGCATACATATTTGTGAATGTTACCTCTTCGTCTTGAATTTTTCCCCTACCCAGTATGTGGTAGCATTCTTTATTTCATTTGATCTGTCTTGGTTTGAGGTTTAGACTGTCTGCAAACAGGTTTGCTACCTCTGCTTTTCTGCTTTTTGTTTTTTTTTTAGGTGCTGGGGCATGTAGTACTGTTTTTCATCCTTTACTTTTAGCCTATGGGTTTTTATGAGTTAAGTGTGTTGCTGTTATACCGCATATTGTTGGATTTTGCTTCCTTATCCACCCTGCCAGTCTATTTCCTTTAATTGGAGAATCGAGTACATTTACACTGATGGTTATAATTGAAATGTATTGACTTATGATTGACATGTCTTTTACTTATTATTATTACTGTTTACTCCTTTTTCTCCTGTTTTATTGGTTGCCCTATTTGGTGTGTTCTGTATGTCTCATTTGTAGATTTTGGGTCATTTTGGTCCATCTCTAAAATATTTTTTAGTAGTCTGTGTAGGGTTGACTTTGACATCATGATATTCTTTAGTTGTTCCTTGTCATGGAAGTATTTCACTTCTCCCTCATACTTGAAAGAGAGCTTTGTGGGGTATAACAGTCTGGACTGGAATTTGTTTTCATGTAGGACTTAAAACACTCTGCTCCCTGCTCTTCTTAATTTCATGGTTTGTGAAGAGAAATCTGCCATTTATTCTGATGGGTTTTCCTTTAAATGTGATGTTTCTTTTTCTCTAGTGGCTTTTAGTATAGCATTCTTCTGCTGTATTTCTGTGATCTTGACTATTATATGTCTGGATGTGGTTTTATTCTGGTTGTTGTTATTTGGAGTTCTGTATGCTTCAGTTACTGAATGTCCAATTGTTTTCTCATATTTAAAAATATCTGCTAGTCTGCTCATATTCTTTTTATCATTTATATTGACCCCTTCTTTCTCACTGATGCCTATTAATCTCACATTCATTTTTGCATCATCTTGCAGACATTGAATTATTTTTTTCCTGCATCCTAATTGTTTTTAAGAGATCCTTTCTTACCTTTTCACTAGCTGTACCTGTGTCTTCAAGATCTGAAACTCTATCTTCACTTTCGTTCCTAAGGTTTTGCCAACTTGTGATTGAAATTTTATTTTCTTGTATATCTCTTTGAAACTGTTTCATGCGATCTACTTCTTTCCTATATTGTTCATTCAATGAGTCCATCATTTTTCAATTCTCCTTTAATTTTGTGTAGAACTTTGGTGAAGCAAAATGGTAAAACCAAGACTAGCTAAAATATTTCTGCATCCTAATTAAGACCATGAATATATCTATGAATATGTCATGAGTGTGACTGTTGGTGTGATGTATCACCTTGGCTGGATCAAGGAATTCTTAGTAGAATAGGAAAGCTCTTCTATGTGTGTCCTAGCAAGGTATTTCCAGAGATGCTTTGGGACAATTTTTATATTCAAAATCAAATAGTAAATTAAGTCACTGAAGTAGAGAAAGTAAGCTCTTCAATAAAAGAAATTTTCATTTCAAGTTACATAAATAGAACTGAAAATTAGCTTACCTATCTCAGAGAGTTAGTCAGTACAGTTCAAAATAGCTATTGAATGACAGGTTTGGTGGGGCATGCCTATAATCCCCACACTCAAGAGACTGAGCCAGTAGGATCACGGTGTTTGAGGCCATCCTGGGCTAAGTTCAAGGCCACCCTGCACTACATAGTGAAACTACCGTCTTAAAAAAGAAAAAGTTGAGATGTTGTTGATAACAAGTGAGGAATATTTCTTATTTTTTAACCTACATAGAGAGGCGCTTTTTTTTTTCCGTTAGATTGTATGTTTTCAGAATTTCTCAAAATAAGGAGGATGTGCATATTTGAAAATACTGCTAAGACACTTTATGCTCTCTAAAATTTTTTAGTTGGAGACATCCTATATTAGAAGTGCTGAAGTCATGTATCATATCACACTGGCTATTATACAACTAAACACTGATTCCATATTATGGCCAATCTTTCTGTATTGACTGCCATTTTTGTGAAGTCAAAATCAAATGACAGCTTTGCAAGCAATAGTTCCTCGCCAACGATAGATAGCATAGGCATTTTTTAAATAAGCTAGAAAATAGTAATACTCACTTATGAGGTACAACAGATATATATTTTTCTCTTCTGAAAATGATTGGATTACATGTTCATTTGGTTCACAATTCATTAAAATTCAGGGGAGTAAGTATTGTACTAATCAAATGGCATGATTTTAAACTGGTAAATGCTCATTAGTTAATTTTAGATAAATATAAAGTCTAATTATATATGAGAAGAAAATTAAGCCTTAATATGTCAGGTAAATATTGTGCAACAGAGTTTATAAATCTATGTACTCTATTCTGCATAATTAAGAATAAAGGAAAAGACGGAAAAACATTAAATATGAAACAAGAACGGGAACATGTTATTTCTAACTTAAAAATGAAATCAATGCTTATATCATCCACTAAACTCATATGAGTTTATTAATTAAAATTCTATTGTTTTACTTCTTTATCTTACTAATTTGTGGATGAGTCTTAAATTTATAATTGTGTGAGCACGTAAACAAAAGTTTATGCATGTTTCTGTATTTGTACAAGTACAAAAACTAAAATCAAATAGCAGAATAAAATTACATTTTATTTTATTGTATTTTAGGGAAGGATCTACAGGGTATTCAGGGTCTCATTACTATATTGGACTCATTGTGGTCCACCTGTTTACAGCCTCCCAAGAGCTAGGATTACAGGCATGTGTCACCATGCGCAGTCTCGATTGCCATCTCAGTATGCCTCAAAAGTGGGGACCGCATGGCAGGTCAGGGGATCAAACCCCCTGGCCCCTGCACCTGTTTGCAGGTACTTCAGTCCACTGAGATATTTGGCTGGCCCTAAGGTTACATTTTAACTAAAGTGTTCCTATACAATTCAAGCTTGAGTTTATTTTTTAATATAAAGAGTACTTTCAAATATTTAAATTGATAAAATGTCATTTGAAATTTCATATTTATATGTACATAAATATATGCACAGAATTTTATTAGTCTTTCAGTATCAACCTGTAGAGAATTTATTTTTCTATGTTTGTTTGCAATAAACTGTTATGATTTTGAGCCAAATCAACTTGTCTAACTTTATTCAGTGATCATCTAAATTAATACTTATCCCCTTATATTGGAAGCTTTATTTTGTCAGAAAACTTTTTAAAACGTTAGAATATAAAATCAAAACAGTTAAAAGAGCACATTTATAGAAAATATGAAATGCCATGGCACAGATGGAGTGCATGCTGTGGAATTCCTAATGTGTCAGTTAGGAGACAGAATGTATGAGCCAGATTCACAGTGCCATACAATAACTGCAAACCTCAATCACAAGCTGGAAAAGCCGTCTTAATGAAAGAGAAAACAGACTTTCAGGCCTTAAAGACACCTTTGTAGCTAGTGAAGAGGTAAAAAAAGATCTGTTAATAACAACTAAGATGCACGGAAAAGTAATTCAGCATCTGTAAGATGATGCAAAAATGAACAATGTAACAGTAACAGCCATCAGTGAGAAAGAGGAAGTCAATACGAATGATATAAAAAGAATATGGGCAGAAGTAATAGTAGAAAACTTCCCATATGTGGGGAAACAATTTGACATTGAGGTAACTGAGACATGTAGGACTCCAAATAATATCAACCCAATTAAAACCACATCCAGGCACAGAAATTCAGCACAGGAACAGTATACTAAAAGCCACTCGAGAAAAGAAGCAGATCACATTTAAAGGATAACCCATTAGAAATACCACAGATTTCTTTTATAAATCATCAAGATAAGAAGAGCACGTAGCAAAGTATTTCAAGTCTTGCAAGATAACAAATTCCAGCCCAGATTGATATACCCTGCAAAATTTTCTTTCAAGTTCAGTGGAGAAGTAAAATGCTTTCAGGACAAAGAACAATTAAAGAATTTCATGATGACAAAGTCAACCCTATACATACGAGTAAAAGATATTCTAGAAAGGGATCAAAATGACCACAACTCTATGAAGGAGAATGGAAAGAACCCAGCGAATAGGGCGAACAATTAAACACAGGACAAAAAGTGATACAGAAAAGCAGTTTTTCAACTATTCTTTTGCACACAGGAGTGAAATATGTCCTTCAGCATATCCTACAGGAGAAAAAGCAATGAAAAGTGTTGTCTTCTCCATAGACTGGATGTTTAGAAATATAATATTATGTTTGTGTTGTATGTTATCAACAGAAGCCAAAAGAAATGATGAGAAGACTGGATTAATAAATCCAGAGGAAAATCTTAAGAGATAACTGAGCAGCATAAGTATCTGCCTGGCAAGTAGAAAGTCATGAGTTCAATCACCTGTGAAATAAATAAATAAATAAATAAATAAATAAATAAATAAATAAATGCAAGAGTTAATAAAACCAGAGGACTCTCAATCTTTATCTTGTTTACATAAAGTTTGCAAAGCGGTGACCAACAAATTGTCTTTATAAGGTTCAGAGCCACTATCTGCCCAAGCTTTAATATATTCCTCCAGTGGGGCACCTTGAGCCTTTAATGGGTGCTTAACCTCTTGACATTCTGAGTTAGCATTTTGAAAGGCAAAGGCTGCAGGGATAAATCCTGAATATCAGAATGTCTAACTTTTATTTATTGCCTCCTTGAGTCAGGAGATAAAACCAACAAAGGCCTCCTTTTGAAATTGCATTACTTTACCAAAAGGCTTTTCTTAAACCTCCTCCCATGCTCTGAGACAACATAAATATGTCTGAAGAATGACTACATCATCATACTGCAGTTGAGCCATAGTGCCAAACCATGAGCATGGGCCACTAAGCTGGTCCGCAGTTATAGTAACAGGTGGACTTTGACCTCTGTTTATTTTGTCCTAAGTTTTTGTTCCATCTTTTCATTGGATACAGAATAGATAATATTGTTCTGGTTCCAAAATAGTATGACATAGTGCTTCCCAGTCATAAGGAATAAACCTATGGTCGCCTGCCAAGCCTTATAAGAATCCAATAGCATAATTAGATTCAATTACTTAAGGATTTGTTTCAAATCCTTAATTACCTGAAAAGCTGAGGGTTGGTGAACCCAGTACATATAACCGTGCGGGCATTGTCCATTAGCGGAGTGCTGCTAAACCATAACAGGATAAACTCTCAGTGATGCTCTGTAAGTTTACAGGTGTCCCTGTTTTCTTCCTTGCAATAAATTGTGAGTCACTACACTCTTATGTCTAACAGCCAAGACAGGTTGCTTATGCTCATATGAGGGAGAAAAGGGATTAGCTGAGAGTGAAAGAAAAGGTTGAATTTTAGCAAACATTGAAAGCAGAGTTGAGACATCTTATTGCTCCACCAATTTGGATATCAATTGTGTTGAACGTTCCATATATTGCCATAACTCCTGGGTATTAATTGCCTCCTTCCCCAACTCATCCCAGTGGGCATCCAAAAAGTCCTCAGAACCAGAAGAGAAAGGCTGAAAAGCTAGAAATGTTTGCTTTATAGAGATGTTGTACCGCCCTTGTGCTTCGCAGTGTTATTGTCAATTGAAGACTTTACAGGACTAGCTGCTTGGGTCTGAGGGATCAGGGACGCTGGCTTAGGAGGTATTTCACCTGCTGACTGTAAGCTCTGAGGAATGAATGTGAGGCACCAAAGCTTCAGCGTCAGAACTCATGTCAGACTGCACATTTCCTTTCCTCCAAAGCCAAGGAAATGAGATTACGTGAAGAGCACACATGTAAAGGGGTAGTTTCTCCTTGCTGACGTGCTTGGCGTAGATCCCTCATAACTTGTCTCCAAACTTTAAGTTTAAAGCAGCCTGTCTCTTAGGTTGAAACTAATAATAACAATGCCTTTTTGGAGTAAAACTACTTCCTTGAAACTCTGGGTTCATTTTTATACCTGCTCCCATTAGTCTGAGCTTTTCCTCCTCGTTTCACTTGAGTATACTTTTCCAATGCGGTTCGGCCTGCTTTTAACTTGCCCCTGGTCATCTGTGGTGCCCCACTTTGGGCAACGCTATGTAGTATGTTATCAGTCAAAGCCAAAAGAAATGAGGAGAAGGCTGGGTTAATAAACTCAGCAGACTCTTGAGCCTTATGTTGCTCTAAGTATGTCCTGAGCCACTGAAAATTCTCACATTCATTGAGAGCTACAGACAGGCTGAGGAATGTGCGTAACTAATTTGGTGTGAACACACGCCTCATTTACATCACCTTCTGGCATTCACCAAATGCTAAGTTTACACATCATGAGTTGGTAATATCGCAGTTATAGGTACAAAGACCAGATAGGGTGCCTCCAGGAATTTCATTTTCCTGTGTCCCAGTTTGCTGAAATTGCATGAGATGACTCATTTCCTTAGGCTCTGTTGCTTGCTCCATAGGCACAGTGGGCTTCTGGCCCATGTCTCTTCATGTTTACAATTTTCCTGAGATAGTTTTCATTGTTGTCATGTATCCTCAAAGAATATTAAATGCTTGTCAGAAAAGTACATGTATTAAAAATATAGTGATGCTCAACTAAAATATGAAATATTTCAAAAATACAAAAACATTAAGTAAAAGTAGACCCTGTGCTGATAACATTTAAATGAAGACCAGGCACTTTGCAAATGATGATTGAACAAAAGGAGGAATTAGAAAGAAAACTGAAGGGAGCAGAAAAACAACGGAAAAAAAAAAAAAACCTTAATGAAGAGAAAATAAATTGAAATTAACATAAAAGCAGCTTAAGGTTATAGATGATATTATAAGAATATGTAACAAGGAGCCAGGAAAGCATAATTAAAATACAACAAGAACGTTTTAAAATTCTACAAACTGTAATCTTCCATTTTACATGGAAGATTATGAAGATTTAAGTAGATGAAAAATTAAAAAATCAAATCATTATACAAGATCAGAATAATCATTTTTAATTATTATGAAAATAATAACTCAAAAATCTTTATGTAAGGAAATTAGCCATGAATATTGAAAACATATCTCGAGTAGTCTAGGCTATCATGTCAAAGTTCAGATATAGAATGAGAAAAAAATAGTAAATGCTTCAAATATCATATGTTAGAAAAAAAAATCAAAATACTATAGGTGATCTGTTCATTTAGCTCAAAAAGAAAAAGATACTTAAAATCAGATCAGAGGAGAAAAGGAAATACAAAGGTAATATAAGACAGTATACAATTACAATCAACAAAGTTCAAAACTGGCTCTTTTTAAATAAGGGTCAGCTTGAGTTGATGGACTAATGAGAGATAAAACAGCCAGTGTCATGAAGGATCCAGAAGGACAGCATCGCGGGCCCTGATCTCACATGTAGCTCAATAGAATTGAAAGTTTAGAATAAATAAAAGCATTATTTGAAAATGAATCACTACTGAATGATCAAAAACTGATCAGATTTAAGGTTTTAATTAGACTTTTATTTATATAATTTTACCTTTTTTAAAAGTTCTCAGGGGCCCGGCAGGATGGCTCAGTGGTCTAGAGCGCCCGCTTAGGAAAGCTTGGGCAGCTGCATGCCATCTCAGCATCCCCAGTGCTGTGACTACAGGGCAGGCATGCATCACCACAGCTGATTCTAGTGGCAAGCTCAGTGCCCAGGTCTAGAGAGACATGTAGTGGCTGGGGATCAAACCCAGATCCTTGTGCTTGCCAGGAAGGCACTTAGTACCCTGAGGTATCTCCCCTGACCTCTTTCATTCCTCTTTAAATTTAAGATTTTTTTCCTACTTTTCTGAAGAAAAATTCTTGGTGTTTTACCAGGGCTTGCATTAAATCAGTATGTTTCTTTGGGTAATATAGTCCTTTAGAGATACTGAGTTCGCTTTGTCTAGCAACAGCATTAATTTGTCTCCCTTGTCCAATGTCCAGCTCAGTCTCTTTCTCCTACATGCCACTGATTTTTGGTAGAGCTCCTTTACTTCCTTTGTTACGCTGACCTCTAGGTGGCTCATGTGAAGCTACCATGAATAGGATTAATTTCCTTATTTCTTTGTTGGTCGGTCCACTATCATAGACAAGAACACCTCTGACTTTGTATGGTAATTTAATATCCTGTCAGTTGTTTAATTTTCTTATTAACTCTAGGAGTTTTCTGGTGGAGTTTTGTGACATAATTAAAATATATAATGTACTAATGCACTTTGATTTCTTCCTTTCCAGCTTTAATTCAGCTTAATTTTTTCCCTCTGACTGTACTGACTAAAGTTTTGAGTGCTATACTGAGAAGAACTATGGAGAGTGTGCTGCAGTCCAGCCGTTGCAGAGGAGAGCAGGCTAGGGGGAAGATGGAATGAGAAAGAAAGAAACCAGGGTTGGGAGGGTCAAGCTGCTCATTCGGCTGGATTCGGCTGGGCTCAGCTCAGCTCAGCTCAGCTCAGCGACTGTGTTAAGTCCAAGATTACGTACAGAAACTTCCGAAGATGAGCTCAACATTTGCCCTCACTAACTCTAAGCTTTCTCTGTTTCCCTGGGAATCGAACGGCCTATCGAAGCCACACTGATAAATAAGAGACCACACATTTCCAGAGCTCTGGGCATGCCTGCAAGCTCTTTCCTCAAACCCTGGGAATGCATTTGAGACTACTGTTCAGGCTACGGGTCACGGAGCTGAGTGTGGCCACATTTACTTCAGTATGATTATCCAGTATGAGTTTCAGTCTCCAACAAGTGCTGATGTCCTGGTTTCACTTTTGATTTTAAACAGAATACTTTCAGTTTTCTCGACTAATTTGATATTGATGTGGATTAATAATAGATGGCGCTTTTTAGGAAGAAGTCAGGTGGTGTTATGACTACCATAGTGAGACTTTTTTTTTTTTTTTTTTTTTTTTTTTTTTTTTTTTTTTTTTTTTTTTTTTTTTTTTTTTTTTTTTTTTTGTCTTTTTGAGACAGGGTCTCACTATGCAGTTGAGGCTGGTCCTGAGCTCACTTTTGTAGCCCAGGCTGGTCTCGAACTCGCACCAATCCTCCTGCCTCAGCCTCCCGAGTGCTGGGATTACAGGCGTG
>PVJA010007356.1:61174-69104 GCA_004027025.1 Myocastor coypus | reverse complement strand
ACTTTCCATACAATGTGATATAGGCAGTTACACAATTTTGACACAGATATTTGGAAATTCAAGGAAATACAAAACTGTAGCCTGTCAAGAATATGGTTTTTGGCCCAGCCTCTTATTTTCAAGAACTATTCTTGAGAGAATGACAGTAACTGAGTTTACACCAGGAGCAGTACATATCAAAAAGACAAGAGTGACATATCGTATAGTCTCCCTAATATAAGTACTTTAAAGAAGAAAACAAGAACTTAAGGGCATAACACAGCTCAATGTGTTATGGATTAAACAATGAAGTGACTGGAAGCAGACAAAGCAGAGAACATCAATAGCAAAACCATACACTTATGTACACAGGATGAATCAGACATTGGTCTCAAGAACCTTCAAAAGGTTCAGCATATTGATTATAGCACAATGTAATGCTAAAATTATGTTTGGAATACATGTCACTCTGACTGTAGAGTTTTAAAGCTCTTTATGAAGTTAAAATAAAATGGTTATATGACTATTTGTATAATTGTACTGTGTGCTGTATATTTGTCCTGATTTGTTTCTTCCAACACAGAACTGTTCCTGAAACCCAGCAATCACTCAATAAACATTTTTGACTAAACTGAATGTAGCATCAACAATTATCTGGTTTTAAAAAATAACTGAGTGGAACAAAATTGAATGTAATAAATTGATTTTTATTATGTCCTATGTTCTCAGAAATTTGTATCTTTTAGCAGTGTGAACTGATTGAACGTTCACAGACATGAAACAAATTATATTTCCCCAATATTTACTAGTTTTCAATTTTACTTGGAAAATACAACATAAACTTCTTACGATGGCCCTTAAAGCCTATGTGACATGGGATTACATAGCTTCTCATGCCCACCTTCCTACTCAGATCCTATACAGGCCAAGCAATGTCCCTGCTCAGAACTCACTGTTTTCTTTGACTAGTATGCTCTGCATGCGGAGTCTTCTCATATGTGGCTTCCTTTTGCCATCCGAATCCTTGGTCAGATCCCTGAGGCTCAGTCTAAAGTAGCCTCCCAGTCCTATCCCTGAGTCTTTGTGAGGATGGCCTCCTCTACTGCTCTCCATCACAGCATTTGTCACTGCGCAATACTCAGAAATAGTTACTTCTTTCTCTTGACATGCTTTTCCCATTGCTTCTCTCCTCCTCCACAACGTTCATATAATGAAAGTGACCCTCTTTACTTCACTGTTATATTTCTAGAATTTAGGACTCCCACAGGCAGTGTGTGTGTGTGTGTGTGTGTGTGTGTGTAAATACACATATTTACAGTATGTGTAAATCATATATATTTGTATGATTTAGAAATAAATATATATTATATATAACACATTTACAACTCTCTATAACATATTCATACACACATGCACAAAATAAACTATGAATAAATACATTAATGGAGAGTTGAACATTTTAAAAATGATTTTAACTTTGACTGAAATGCAATGTTGCTGTTATTCAATTTTCTATATTTAATGAAAAACAATGGTATTAAAGAAATGCCACTGGTCCCAGAATGCAGTTAAATGACAGAAAAGATGTCTGATAGCTGATAGAAATTTATCTACATCACAACAAAGGCCAGTGATTCCTTCTTTCATTCATTAAGAATTTAGTGAAAATATTTAATAACTGTAATATGAACAATACGGGTTCATAAGCACAATGGCATACCCTTCAGAAAGAATACTGAAAACAAAAAGCATTAAAAAAGAAAAGAAAACAAAAAGCACTATCTCAGAGAATACATTTATAAAGTATGATACAAGTCCAAAAGAGAAGTATTGAGAATGTATTTCTGAAAATGACATGCATTTTCTACCTATAGGTAAAATGAAAACAGATAATGAAAATGAAAGTAGATAATGAAAAAGCAGGCAAGCTTCTACTGAGGAAAAGTTTTTCAGGCTCTCCAAGTTTAAATTTAATAGGTACCACTTAAACCATTGAGGGTAGAAGCATCAATTAAGCTTTATAGCAGAACTGAGTAAGAAATCAATCAAAAAATATTAGTAATCCATGTGCTCATCACAACAAATTCTGGCAGACAACATTATTACCTTAATGATATGATATTGGGAGGGGGAAGACAGTAAGGAAAGTGTCTCAGAATCGCCCAAAGGCATGCAATATGGTTCCAAATCAATTTGAATTTACAGCTATCTGGAGTACTCCATAATAACTTCATTCTGCAAACACTAAATTTTGAATACCTTTTTAAAAACACTCACTATACATCCCAAACAACCAGGTGCACTATTTACACATCATTCTGAAATAGCTGAATGAATGGCTTTCATATACAACCCAAGTTTGAAAATTATAGCTGTGCCTGTGTATTCAGATGTCACTAGGGGAGTGTAGAAGATGCTTCATACCTAAGCAAGATACTAAACTGAAAAATGAAGTTTAGCTTAAAAAAGAAATAAAAGAGCTACAAAGGGAAATGAGGTATAGTTGGACTGCGAGAGTAAAAAAAAAAATGAATTTCTTTTTAAGAAAAGTAGGGAGGCAGAACTATAAAACGTACCATGGAAAATCCTTGTCAATTCTCAAGGATTTGCAGTAGTTCAGAAATGAAACTGCATAGGTCTGTTTGCAAGTCATGTATCATTTGCAAGAAAGAGAAATATGCCACAATAGTCCACTTGTCCCTCAGGCCTACCTTCTGCTCCTGCAGACTCAGAGACACTGGTTGGCTTGGTCAGTGAGAAGCTACTGATAAAAATGAGGAAAGATCAAACAAAGATGCTTACATTTTAGGCATTGCTAGTATGCTAGCCATGGTAAAAACTGAACAATGCAGCAAAGTGTGTATCTCATTCGTGATGATTTTATACTGTCATCTCCTATCACATAAAAGTTGCTGTAGGAATTTGAACAAAGTCTAAGAAGTAACAAGCCTCAGATAATAGCTGAAAAAATTAAGGCTATCACTACTCAGTTACTTTTATCAGCCTTTCTTGGATTTTAAATAAGATTCGGCAAGGAACACTACTGATTTTAAAAGAAAGAGAAATAGACAATGAAGATACAAAAAACAAATAGAAAAATAAATCCTAAGAGGATAGCGTGTGTGTGTGTGTGTGTGTGTGTGTGTGTGTGTGTGTGTGTGTGTGTGTGTAACCTCACTGAAAATAAAGATGTGGGCTTTCTAATAGTAATGTTGTTTACCTAACTTTGCAAATTGAGAATATTATCAGCAAAGATAAAGGTATATGACTACAGTAAACAATCCTTGAGAGCCAAAGAAATCTTAATAACCTTAAAATATTTTTGTGGGCTCAAGAATAAACTAAACTATATAAGAAAAATCATGAAGAGGTGGGATGCTACATGCTTCAACTCAAACCTGGAAAGGAAATGGAAATTTAGAAATAAAAATTGGAGAAAATGGAAATCAGAGCTACTCACACACAACAGAAGATTGTATAGAAATGATTGCATTTCATAAGCTATGGAAACATCCTTCTTTCTAGCAGTTTCAGACAAATGCAAATAAACCCACTGTCATCAGCACCACTATTTCACAATAATTTGAAGTGAAAAAGGAGGGGAAAAAAAAGGTCAGTTTCCACAAACAAGAAAAGCTAAAACTGGAACACAAATCCAGAGGATATTTATTTATTTTTTAACCATTGTTTTATACATTAAAAATAATAATATTTTCATTGGCATACTAGGATCTGTGCATTGTAATAAAATCAGGTGTATTTATTAAATAGTATTTGTAAGTTTAATTCAAGAATGCTAATCATAAAATTCTCCTGCTTAAAAAAATTCTCCTATCAAAACAAGGAAATGCCAAAAGGTTACTTTTGTGTAAGCCAAAAAATGTGATTATTATTACTTTTTGTATTTTAGGGAACGGTATAGAGGGTGTTTAGGGTCTCAATACTAGATTGGACTTGTACTGATCTGCCTGTTTACTGCCTCCCAAGAGCTGAGATTACAGGTGCGTACCACCACATCCAGTCTCAACTGCTATCTCAGCATACCCGGGGGCACAGCCAGCAGGCAGGCCCTGGGATCAAATCCCTGACTGCTGTACTTGCTTGCAGGCATTTTAATCTGCTGAGCTATTTGGCTGGCCTTATGACTATTATTTATGTGGTGCCAATTATGTCAATAATGTCCAGTATTGCAATCTAGTCTCAACTTCCACCCAGGATCACATATTGTATTCAGCTATTGTGTCCTTTAAAAGTCTTCTGATTGGAACCAGTCTCTTACATTTTTTCTCTTTTTCTTTCATGACCTTGACACTTTCAGTTGGGTACAGGCCAGTTTTTTTTGCAGAAAGCGTCTCAATCTGGGTTTACCTGGTGTACTTTTTAAGGAGGAGCGGCATGTTACTGATTCATCCCTTTGCTGATTTAATTAAAGCAGATTCTGACATGTCTCCACTATATCATCAACATTTTGTCTTTTATTATGAATAAGTATATTCTGGGGAGACAATTAAGCCTATGCAAACATCCTGTAGTTAATCAAATTTATTCCCACTAGTTTTAGCATCAGCTGATGACCTCTGTTTCAAGTCATTATTAGCATGATTTTCAACATGCATCATTACTATGCATTTGGAATTTTCTAGACTGGAAAAGACATTCTAACCATTTACTTATTTGTACTTTCAAAGAAGCTTCATCAATATGCATACATATATTCCTATTTTCCCCTGGATTAACATCTATTTGATTATAAATTCCATATATATATATATATATATATATATATATATATATATATGCTGTTGTTGTTTTTTATTTTTAGGGAAGGATCTACAGGGTGATCTGCCTATTTGCAGCCTTCCAAGAGCTGGGATTACAGGCATGTACCACCACACCCAGTCTCAATTGCTGTCTCAGCATGCCCCATGGGGCAGGACCAGAATGGCAGGCCCAGGGATCGAACCCTGGTCCCTGAGCCTGCTTTCAGGTGCTTTAATCTGTTGAATTGTTTGGCTGACCCTACCATTATTTATACTGATGCTTGTTTTTCCAGGTCTAGCCAATGGATGTCTATATAAGATAAATCCTGTGTCTTTAGCGCATGTCTCAGCTGTATAAATATCTTTATTTTCAGGTCTGGTAATATCACCCAGTGATACTTGCCTAGCAAGTATGAAGTCATCCATTCAATTCTCAGTTTAAAAAAAAATCCTTACTTTCTATCAGGTACAAGAAAATATTCTAAGCTTCTATTTTACATAGTACTTTCCTTGACTCAATCTAGAATCTACCATTTCTTCAAGAAATCTCAGATTATTAGAAGAAACTAATGCCTAGGTACTGGGAAAACTCATTCCTAATGTCCTGTTATTGCTTCTAAATCTTTCAGAAGCCAACGCTAGGAACTGTACATATTCCACACTAAGACAGCTATAGATATGGCAACTCCAAGTTCATAGTGATAACTGTGATTCTAATCAAATGCAGAAGTGTTTCTTCTAGATTTCTCCCTTTTAATATTTGTAGCTACTTTCTGTAATGATGAGGCATCTGACTCCAAGAATCCTCAATTTTTAAAAGATATTTATACATTTGGACTATTTAGAATACACAAAAAGGAGTTAACACACCTTATCAAGGGTATAAACAAAATTTCTAGTTTTATATTTCATAATTATTTTGACTTTAAACCAAAAGCACAAAATAAAGAATTCTATGTTAAAAATTATTTGGTAACTTCCTGTTCCCCTGTGTTATAATATTCTTTTGAAATGCCATTTAGTTTGTTTGCTTTTATAGTTTGTCTTATCTTTTTCTTCCATTTTTTTGATTTCTTTTTGAACAAACATAAAGCTTTAACATAGTTCCAATACATACATCTGATAGTCTTTAAAATAAATTTTCAGGCTGCTGTATAATATAATTAACTATATTCATTTGTCCATAATTATCTTAGAATATATTTATGCAGGCATATGTTGATGAGTATTATATTAAGTTTATAAACTACCCAATTTTATTTTATCCTCCATAGGGTACCAATCTCACTTATTTACAGTTTACCCTTTTGGGATTTTTTAATATAAAAAATAAGCAGAAACATGCACATTTTATTTTTTTCAGATGAGTACAGTTCCTGGTTATAAAAGCTACATGTGATTTTACAGGTCCAATCATATGCACTTGAAAAGGCTCTGCCTGCAAAATTTCCAGGAAGAGCTGCCTTTCCCCAATGGACTTGGTGCAAGGCAATGCTCCACAGTCTCCTGAGGGAGCTGTGTTGAGGACTTAGAGTGCCTGGCCAGGCACATGCTGTCCCATATTTCCATTCCTGGCCTCAGGTCTTCAGTCCTTGGCCTCTTTCTCACTGAGACTTTGGACTGAAGTCCTCTTTAGGGTCTTTTGAACCAACAAGACATACTGGAATTTGATCCTGAGCACTTTTCTGTCTCAAGTCCTCAGAACAACCAGGGCCTTTTTAGGGGGATACACTCAACAGTGAGCCCCGGACCACTGTCTACATCCTCCTGACTCTCTACCAGTGTGCCATTTCAGGGAGGAAAATCAGTCAGAGGAGTTGGCATCTCCTCCTTAAAAATCTCACATACTATTGAATGAATGATTAAAGAACTCTTTGCTTTATGCCTTGGTGCTTTAATTGGATATTTTGATAGTTGGCAGCTTAGCTCTTATTCCCAGGTGAACTGATTTCTCAATAATTTCGCTCTGCACAATAGTAATACAGTACATTATAGATAAAATTTTGCATCTTGCTTTTCTTCTTTATTCAGCAATATGTTCTATGAATTGCCCAAGGTCACTGAGTGTGCAGAGGTCCTTTTGTTCTTTTTCCAGGCTGTATATCATCCCATTACATGTTTGTATATCCTTAGGGTCAGGCAATTCTAGGATGCTTCCAATATTTTTAAACTATAATTATCTTGTATGTCTATATTGCTGATTGGTAACAGTTAATACTGTAGAAAATGTATGTTTTCTTTTCTTTCCTTTTTTTCTGGCTTAGCCTTCCTTGGGGGTGGGGCTGGCACAGCATGTGGTGCCAGGGATTGAACTACAGTCCCTGTGGTTGCCTAAGCTTTCCTAAGCAAGCATTTCAGACCACTGAACCATCTTGCTGGCCTGAAGATGTATGTTTTTTTTTGAGAAAACTTGTAGCTTGATTTCTAAAAGAGGAATTTATGTAACCAATCCTTTCAAAAAGCAGAAGCCAGCTATTTAGATTTATTGTCAAACATTTCAACCAGTGAGTCATGGGTAAGATTTTGTTGATTATGAGCTCTAAAACTTTAATATCACAAATCACAATTATATCATTGGAGAAAAGGAATCCATACAAGATGTACACCACTGAAATTTATATTTTTAGGGAGAAAAAGCTTCTTTGAGACTATAGAATTTTTCATTTTCCCCACTGTTGCAGTAACAAATAATGAAGATAAGAATGATGATCAACAGCTCAAGAAAAAAAAAAAAAAAAGAAAGAAATCAAAGATAATTGTACAAGGTAAAAAGAAGTAAAATAGTCCAAGTATCAGATGGAAGTACAAAACTAACTGTATTCAAGCCTGTAATTGTCTCCGCTCTCAAATTTGCTTTCAGCTTCAGCCCAATTTTCAAGAAATGGCATTTGTAAGCTATCCACTATCGGGTACATTCTTATTTCTGAAGGCAGCTTTCAATATGTTCCCCTTTCCTTTCTTCTTCCCCATCACCTTTAACTGCTCATCCTGCCACTCTGTGGAATCAGAGCAAATTGAAATGTATTCTATAAGATTCAAGCTGCAAGAATTGGGGAGTTATTCAGATGTAACACACATAATACAGGAAAAACCTTGTGTGAGAAAATAGTAAGAAGAGAACTTTCACATCTCAAGATGGAAAGCATGAATACTTATATGCTACAATCAATAGAGAAAGCTGAGGTCAGAAA
>PVJA010007356.1:43674-56174 GCA_004027025.1 Myocastor coypus | reverse complement strand
TTCTGTGAACTTTTTAATGAAAATTTAAATCATAACAGCAAATCCTGGTACCATGGGGACAGATCAGCAGCACAAGTGCCTGTCAGACAAATGCACATTCCTGAGTTCAATCCCCACTATTACATAACAAAGAAAAGAAAAAAGTAATGGGAAACACCGAAAATCCTGTTATGTTCCTATAGCCAGCATGCTTGTTATACATTTAACTTGCTTTTTAAATACTAGAACAAACAGGCTGGGTAACACTGGGCTGCAGGGGGCCAAACAAAAAGACGCAAGCCATTTCTGTGGTAGGGAAATTCTAAACTCACTATTATTGAATCAGACACGAGCTCTTAGGTTCTGTCTTATAAAATTATCTATCAACAAAACTGTGCACAAGCTGGGCGTGGTGGCACACGCCTGTAATCCCAGCACTCGGGAGGCTGAGGCAGGAGGATCCGTGTGAGTTCGAGACCAGCCTGGGCTACAAAAGTGAGCTCAAGGCTAGCCTGAACTGCATAGCGAGACCCTGCCTCAAAAAAAAAACAAAACTGTGCACAGAATGGCATTTCAATCGACTGAAAAGCCAAAATTGAGCTCCTTCATTTTTTAGTTCGTCCCCCGAATTGCTTTGAAGTATCCCAAGCCTACTTGAACTTTTGATGTATCATTTCCTGAATTCTGCATAGACAAAACTAGCTACAATCACATATATGTCAATGAACACAGTCACAGATGAGAAACAGCTTAGCTTTCCATAAACTGCGGAGGCAGCTATGCAGTGTTTCTAGGCCACTGCAATTAATTTTCATATCTGTAAATTGAGACAGATGAAGGTGCTCTATCTCTACTTGGATTTTCCTGGAAAGAATGGGAAATTCAGTTCTCTACTCCTTGAATTTTGGCTCAGTCTGTGAAAACACTCATCCAAAGATCTTGTGGACAGATACCTAGAAGGCTTTTATGCTTTAAGACATAATAACTTCCACAAAAGGAATGTGTTTATTATAAATATCCTATAGCTGTTTTAACCAAGATTAACTGTATTGTTTAGAAAATTACCTTTAATAAAGGACATAGTCATGTGTACTAATTTTTTGCTTTTTAAGAATGAATATTAAACTATGTTAAATAGTAATGGCTTAAAAATTAATAAGAAATAGGGAAATAGATATTTCTCAGATAGGAAGGGATCAAGAGATGAAAGGAAGGATGAGGGAAAGAAGGAAAGGGGTAATAAAAAAATTAAGATGTGTTATACACACACCAATTGTACATAAGGGATGCAAACTTTCTGTACTGTAAAAATATACCACTGAAGATAAGAATAATACAGAGAAGAAAGACATACCAAAAAAATCATCTTGCTCCATTATATATTCTCCAACTGTGTTCATTAATGAAATTTAAAAAACTTCAGGTCACAGAGAGAAAAAACTACTTACATGTTGTTGGGAGTTAAGATTAAGCTGCTATACTGCTCACAGCTTGTTTTTCATATAATACTATTAATAATAAGTCAATATTCAATGGGTTTATTGTATATGTTATGGACTGTGCTGCAGCATTTTATCAAGTCATAATAAGAAAACTATAAACCAAATATTCTATCATCTTGAATGACTGATTTATACGTGATGAAATCAAAGCAGAGAGAGATACATTTTTGACTAGGGTCATGTGGCATCTTATATTCTACTCATAGGATTAATACCTGGGTTTATAACTTCAGAAGCCTTACTCATAACCACTATTCTATTCTCTTGATCCACATTTCAGTCTTGTCTTAGTTCAACTCTCTAAGCATTATTCTTTATACCTCAAGAAGCCAACTATAGCTTTAGCCTCTATAGTCTCCATAATTCATATGGATTTATTTTAAGATTCTTGTGTATCTGGTACCTAATTTATACATAAGGTAATTATTATATTGATTTTTGAGTTTTTCAGTGGAATAATCACGAAATATCCAAAAGTGACACTTTGTAACTGATATAGAAAATAATCAATTTTAAAGATCCTTTGGCTCTTTATACTTCCACGTAATTACTTTAATTCCCATTTATTTTTAATTGTTTGAAATTATGTGAGTTGGGCTGGGGAGATAGCTCGAAAGTCTAAGCAGCTACCTGGCAAACACAAGGATACAGGTTTGATCCCTGGTAATGTATAGCACATCCCTGTACTGGCCACTGAAACTGGGTGTGTTGGTGTATGCCTGTAATTCCAGTGCTGGGTATGCTGAGATAGGAAGATCACTAGAAATCCAAGCTCTTTAGCAAGACCTTGTACCAAATAAATAAATAATAAATACATTCTTTTTTTTTTTTAAATGTAGTTAGTATAGGGTTTACAGGATCTCACTAAACAGATGGGACTCATAGTCATCCTCATGTTTTCAGTCTCCCACGTACTGGGATTATAGGTATGTACCACCAAGTCCAATATCAATCACTATCTCAGCATGCCCCAGGGGGCAGAGCTGGCATAGCACTTTGGGATCGAACCCTGGTCCCTGTGTCTGCCTAAGCAGGTGTTTTAATCTGCAGAGCTATCTGGCTGGCCTCCAATAAAAAGTAGATAGATAGATAGATAGATAGATAGATAGATAGATAGATTTAAAAAGATAATAACGAAAGTATATGGGAAATACTTTACTGGTATGCAAACCCTGAGTATATTCTTG
The DNA here is from genome assembly GCA_004027025.1 of Myocastor coypus. Classification (NCBI taxonomy): domain Eukaryota; kingdom Metazoa; phylum Chordata; class Mammalia; order Rodentia; family Myocastoridae; genus Myocastor; species Myocastor coypus. Next base: position 53,506 of record PVJA010007356.1, on the reverse strand, counting down.
TATAGAGAGCAGTGCTTGGTTATATACAAGATGAGTAAGGAACACACTCACTCTGTGACACTATCAAAGAAATTCGAGTACTTTCTTTAACAGTAAGCTCATGTCAATACCCTAGTTGAAATAGGAAGACTCCTATTTCAGGTAAAGTTAAAAACTTTTCACATTTTGCTTCCATAATATTCCATGCAATATTGCATGTTTTGATGCTTGATAGTATTTTTGTAAGTCTTTCTTTCTCAGAAAACATACACATCCTGGGTATGGGGTGGGGGATGCAACTCCCTTATTTCTATATTCCCAGGCATCAGCACAGGTACTGATATAGGCTAGGGGCTTAGTGCACTCAGTACATGTGTGGAATACAGAAAAAACAGAGCAAGAGGGATGAGGGAAAGGCAGGGAGGACGTGAAGATACACTAACTTGATATAGTATACACACTAGACACATAATTTCCCATATTTCTAAGATTAAAGGGAAATCTACCTTCCCATAAGAAAGGTTCTGTGAATATTTTCTCAACCCAGATTTCAAAGAACAGAAAGAAAGAAAAATGTTCAGCAACATTAGAAACTATGCTGTCATTTAGGCTTCCTAGAGTTTTGTAAGGACTGGAGAGCCAAGTGCTATACAAATGTAGTTGCATATTGATGTTTTTATCTAAAGCCTGTCTCTACAATTCTGTGATTTTTTTTTACACCTGATAGGCAGGGAGAAGCTAGAATAAATGGCAGTCAGTTATTTGTCTCCCACAATGTGGACTTTTAGAGCTCCCTTTCCAACAAATGTTCCAATGTTTCAAGACAAACCATCTAAATAGATACTTTAATTAACACTAAATGAAAGTCATGTTCCTCTTTGAACCAGCAAGTTTTAGGGTAGCGGAGGAAGGCACCTCCAAGGTATATGATGGTAGTTGCTGTCTCTCTTGAAAAGGAGCAGGGCTTAGGTGCCCACCATGAACTCTTCTTCCTCTGAGATGTCTGTCTGCCATGTCACCCTGCTCTGGAGTCAGCTGATTAGAGACGGAAACTTCTACAAAATGTAAGCTAAATAAAACTCTCCTAGAAAGAAAGAAAGAAAGAAAGAAAGAAAGAAAGAAAGAAAGAAAGAAAGAAAGAAAGAAAGAAGAAAGGAAGGAAGGAAGGAAGAAAGAAAGAAAGAAAGAAAGAAAGAAAGAAAGAAAGAAAGAAAGAAAGAAAGAAAGAAAGAAAAAATAAGTACACAGTAGACATGAAATGGAAGCAGCAGCTTCACTGAGCGACTCCAAGGAAAGATGTATACATGCCTCGGTGCTTTAGGATGCTCATTGCAAAGTGAGGATTTGATCTCAATCCGAGAGACATCCCCATGAACCAGATTGCAGCTCCTCTTGGTCCCCAGGAGTGTGAGCATGGGGAAGCTGGGAGGTGCAGGCCTCAAATGGACACTGGCATTTCACACAGACCTCTAGTAGCACGGCCAGGAGTGGAGGGTTAGTGCCGGCTTTAGAGAGTCAGTAGCTACCTGGCATCAATGTGGAGACCAAAGAAGAGAAGACTGCCTAGAAGCACAATGTATCAGCTCTTTGGAAACCCCTCAAAATAATTACTTTGGTTAAGTTTAAAAATGATTTTTAAAAATATAATAGAACATAGTGTACCAGAAATTCAGCTAGCAAGACTGGCACCATATCACAAGCTTTAGATAAAGCATCAATGCACAACTACATTTTTATAGCACCTGGTTCTTCTAAAAGTTGAATCCTTACAAACCGAATCCAAGTTACACCATGGTAATATTAGCACTAGTCATTAAGTGACTTTTTATTGAAAGACAATGAAAACCTGTGGTAGTTCTCAGTTCTGCTTGAGGTCCAGAGAGCTCACTAAAACAAGTCACACTACCCCAGCTAGTGATACATAGTAATTTAGTCATTGGGTCTAATATTCCTATTTAAAAAAAATTGCAAGATGATTCTTTCTTACAGACACTTTAGTGCAAAACTCAGTTAAAGTCTACAGAAAGTAAGTGGCAGTAAGTAGTGTCAAATAATTCCTACAAATAACTTTTCTTCAAGGTTGTTGTATGTCTCTAAACACTGTTAAGATGAGGAAAGCACAGAAAATGGGGGGAATGCTTGGCATTTCCCACATGATATTTAAGGGAGAAGAAAGCAAATGAACTCTTTCAGTGTTTACCATGTCCTGTTAATGCATTTTTTTTCTGTCCTGCTCTGTGCCCTTGCCTTTGTTATTCTGTGACAGTAGTTTTTACTGTGTTCAAGAAAGATGCTTCTGAGGACTGCCTCCTCTCTGCTGTGCTTTGCTTTTATTTTCAACCTTGATTTTACTCAACTTGTTCCCACTAAATGGTCATTAGCTTTGTGCTTTGTACTTTTTAATATCTTGAGCAATTTTGGATATCCTTTCTTTTTTTTTTATTTTCTGCTGTAATACAAAAGGCAACAGTCATATCAGCTCAGGACTACAGATCCTAGTCTCGATGTTTGTGACCGAGGACCCTGTGAGTACTTACACTGGACTTGGTGCTATGATCATCAGGATCAAGAACATTTTGAATGTAAAGATGAGAAATCCAACAGAAATTAAACCCAGGCAGAGAGAGAAGCCTTGTAATTAAGTGACACATCTAGGCACAGATGTTTTCCTCACCCAGAGGGTCAGCTTGCGAGAACTAACCGAGATTACCTCATCTCTCTGCCTGCTGTCCTCCCCAAAGTGTTCCCTCCCTTCTTTTCTGCACTGAGAACACAATCTAGGGTCTTCACACTGAATTACATCTCAGGGCCTTTTAAATAGTGTCAGGTGCCAGTCTAAGTTTGGGGGTCTAGAAAAGGCAATAGTTGCTTAAAACTTCCTGTGTCCTTTCTGCTGCAAGCTTCTCTAAAATACTGGAACTTACCAAGACTGTTGCCTGAAATATTTCCCATGTCCCAAGAGTAACAGTAATGCCTCTTTTCTTTCACCACTTGACAAGTGGCTTTGCCTTCTGAAACCAGTCTGTCTACTGAAGCCATTAGAAATTTGTACATCTCCATGGAAGATAACACTGCTGAGAACTTGAATTGCTCTGTGTATACAGCACTACCAGTTATGTTATAACTCAGAAATGATCATTGGTCATGTCTGCCTTTTACTGTTCTTCCTAGTACTACAGTACCATGTCACATCCTCACACTTCAGTAGGCAACACCATCATCTCCTCAACTCAAGCTTCCTTTTCCCTTATGCCTTCAAGAGACCTCCTCATCCTTTCTAGTCTAAGGTGTGTCCCACATGTTCCTGCAGGCACCTGCCCTGTTCATGCCCAGAGTCCTCTCTTAGAGAATTTGCTTGCAGTACCCTGAATTCAGCAGCATACCGGGAATGGCCTCCACAAAAGGTATAGAAAGGAGGTTGACTAAATTTTGTGGTGCTTGTCAATGTATTTGTGTATTTCTGTGTTATTTTTATATCTGCACAGACCAAGCAGACCCACTACCTATGAGCTGGCATTCTTTGACATCCAGGGCACTTCCTCTGCTCTCCTCCCAAGTCCTTCTCCCCTCTCCAAACAAAGAACTGGCTCTTCTGCTCTTGCCTCAGGTTTCCTCATGATTTCTTACTTTACCCTGATCTTTCCTCTCAGGTATTGACTCCATTTAAGATCCCACTCCATGATAATGACTAGTTGACACTCTTCTTCTTCTATTTGCTGACAACACAACAGCTTCTGCTAGCTGGCACAGCGGCACAACTGCTGTGATTCAGAAGGGCAATCACAGATGTTCCCAAATGTTGGCCTCAGACGAATGTCAGTGTGCCAGTTTCTGCTGTCTCAGCATCGTGGCAGAACCCCCAGGCCTGTGTCCCAGTCACAGACACAGAGGTAGGGAAGAGACTTATGCAAGCAGGATCCCTAGTAGAAAGTTACAGGTCCTGAAATTTGTGTATTTGTAGACAGGTGCACAAGCAGCGAGGGAGGAAAAGATATGCATTCATGCCAAGAGAGATCTATGCCAGGAGCAGCAGGGGGAGGCCTCCGAGAGCTGGTTCTGACTTATGTGAGCCAGGGGCCCTGAAGACTTACCGACCCTTACTTTTCCCCACCTCCCTAACAGGGCCTCAAGTACTGGGGGAGGCCAAAGGAATGAGCAAGAGAGAAAGGTTGGGTGGGCAAGGAAAGGCTCTCCAAAGAAACCACAGAAGGCTTCTTGTCTGAGCTAAGACTGAAGTGCGGGAGAGGGTAAGTTTAATTTACATAACTGGCCCCATTATATAACAGAACTCTGGAAATTTGATCTCTAAAAATGACCTGCCTAGCTAAGAAATCCACCCAGTCATCCTTCACAGCCTGGGAAGAATGACTAGAGTAATCTAGGGGCACTGAGAAGGAAGATTGTTCCTTTATTCATGTACCATTCTGGGTTTCTAATTTTTAATAAAATGATAGTAGAGGTTAAGGAGCATGTGTTTCCTTACCAACCAATTGGGCTGCATGTTCAGAATAACTGCAATAGCCTCTGCCTGCCATTTTAGCATGATAGGTACACAATCAGTGTTACTTGAGGTTTCTAACATGAGCTCTTTTTCTGCAAGTCTCTCACTGCCTTATGCCTCTTTGTCTTTCCAGGGAAGGGCAGCATTTATAGTCAAGGTTTGTTCATGAACATGAACAAAATAAACACAAAATAAGAATGTGTTTAATAGGTTCTTAAGGACAGTGACCTCTTATAGATTGCTGCATGAAAGGAAATACACAGCCAGATAATAGAAAAACAAAAGTAAATAAATAACATGTCAGGACAAGTCAAACTGAGGCAGCACAAAGCACATCCTGATGACAACATGTACAGTGATATTCCAGTTATTTCATATGCTAGTCCAAATTCAGTTATTTTCACTTTTTTATTTCCCTTCTACCCATCTCCATGAAATATATCTATGTCATAAACATTACCTAGATTATGACAGATTGCTACAAATGCTATAAGGTTTTTAAGCAGTCCTAGCTGATACGACAAGCAGCTCAGTTTCTTAAGGGCTAAAGTAAATCTTCATTTTTGAAAACTTTATTCATTTCCCATTACTACATTTATACAGGAATCATAAGTGATGAGTTCAATTTTAATTTTTACTGCTCTCATCCCACTATTTTGAAAAATTGATTTCTAATAACAAAAGTAATATATTAAGTGAACCTGGACAAAAGATGATCATACAATAAGATTACTCAGTCATGCATATTTTCGTTACAAGATTTTTCCTACAGAGTAACAGGTAAAAGAGAAAATTTTAAAAGAGAAAACAGAAAGCATCACCAAGTGTTGATATAAATATCCTTAAATTTAGATAAATTTGGTAGATACTGGGAGCCCAGAACCTACTATATTTGTGTATCAATCAACTCTGAGAAGAATTGAATCAAGTAGCATCTATGAATTATTACATCTATTACACACATGCACACACATACACATGTATCTCCTCATGAATTCCTTGCAAATATACTTCACAGCTATCCATTTTTTAGACAAAGAAATCAAAGCTGAGAGATCTGTTCCTTCTCTCTAATACACAGTAAAATGAAGGACCATTTTAACATGGCACCCTGGAAACTGTTCTCCTAAATAAACCAATACTAGATTCCCACACAAAATCTGAAAAGAGGAAAATGTGACAAACTAAAGAAAGTCATGTGTCTGAATATTTTTTTGTGATGTTTTATCACATTCCTGCCTTTACAGGAAAAGAACATCATCAAATTTCTCTGAGCTGCTGTGTCTTGCTCCATCTTTCTGCATCATTTATTTCAGACTCTGCTTCTTGGATCATCTGTCCCATCGCTGTTCATAGCTCTTGACAGGTGCTGACCATGGGTCACATTTGAGACATCAGGGTATGGAAAATATGTTTACATTTTGAAATCTGACCCAGTTTCTTCCATCTACAACATCCCTTTCCATGTCAGAAATTTATTGACAATTTGAATCCTGGAAAATTGTAATAGGATGTTTTGTACTTCATACATTTATTCAACTGCATTAAGTCCTAAAATGTGCTACACATGTCTAATCAGCATTACCAGAATAATACAATGATCCATAATTGATATCATATACTTTATATCTGTGTACTATAGTAATCTTTTACTTGATTTATATCTTTCCTTCCATATAAAACAAGAACTATGAATATTTGATGTAAACAACATTTGAAGTAGGAAAAAATTCTAAGAATCAAAAAGGAAAAAACATCGTATGATAGTGTAAGACTTTTTTTTGGTGCTTTAAACAATTTATTTAACTGGAATGGACTTACATTTGCTTGTGAAATGACTTCCATTTATTTGGATACATCTTTTTGCCATGGTGATTTACAAGATCTTCAAGCCAATATTAATATTTTATAAATATTTGAATATTTGGGGATAAATCTGCACAATACCTCAGCCATACCTTTCAGCAAGAAAAATACTGAAGAGTAAAGACCAGACACAATTACTAGCTACAGTAAAAATCTGCTGAAATATTTTTGAGATAAGAAGGCACCACATACCTCTTCAACTAAGAAAATCACTCTTAAAACACAAGGCAATTTTACTTTTATATAGGACCTAGAACACTTGAGTTGCCAATTAGGTGGTGAATGGCCGAGCAGCACCCCAGTTTATGCCATGAATTCATATGGAATAGGAAACACCAGCCTGCCCCTCCCAGGGAAGCAGGCTCTATAGGATAAGACTATAGGTAAGTTGGTCCCTATTATTTTAAGAAGGAAAAATGAAAAGCCTAACTTCTAATCATTCCATAATTCACCTTGTATTTAAAAGATGATTTTAACTGACTAACCATTATCTTAGAAATTCTTCCAAGCAGGTTCTTCATATCCTAGTGGACCCTGGGTAAGGGACTGACTGTCTTCACACATGCCCTAGCTGGTGACCAGGCTGTGGGTAGCCAGGTTGTGCAGTGAATCTGTTTGGGATGAGTGGGGCTGCAGAGGCAGGATGGGGCTGAGGGATTTGGGTGTGGGGCTGAGAAGAAGCCTAGGCCCTTTTTACTGCCTCAGAAATGCATTGTGACCAAATTCTTTTTCATTTGTTTGTTTTTTAAATGTATTTCAGTACAGGGCAATGATCCTCCTGTTTCCAGCCCTGTCACCTCAGCAAGCTCCTGGCGGAGTGTCCTCTCTTTGCCCCTCCCATCTGCTTAAGGTGATTTAATCAATTCTTCACCTTCTATCACTCAGAGTGTCAGAGTGGCATGTTCCTCCTCCTCCTCCTCTTCCTCCTCTTTCTCCTCTTCCTTCTTTTACTTCTTCTCCTCCTCCTCCTTCTCCTCCTCCTCCTTTTTGCGGAATCGGGGTTCGAACTTACAACCTTCTACTTGCTAGGCATGCACTTGTGCCATGGAGCTATCTCCTCAGCACCTATCTTAGAAATTCTTTCCTGTACATAATTTATCAGAACACTGGTAACACTATTGGAAAAAAAGAATCACTTACCATTAACTAAAATAATATATTTCAATCATTTAACTATTGGTTGTGTCTTTCTTCTATTTTTTTCTATATTCTTTACATCTTTTCTCCCAGAATGAACAACATGTTCATGTTGAAAGCATAAACAGCACATTAAATATGAGAAAAGGCCATTCTTCAAACAATATTCTAGCCCTACAAAATATTACACATGTCGCGTAGAAAGTAACTTAAGTGTACCATTAATCAATGCTATCTATAACAATGTTTGGGAACAATACTGTAATATTTGAACCTAATAAACATTAGAAGAGAGTAACAAGTATATTTTCAAATACTATCTGCAATATTAGCCTCTCTTAGTATGTCACTGAATTATATATTAATGCAAATATCAGGCAAAATTTAGAGTAAATAATGTTTTATGCTAAAAGTAAGGAATGGAATTAAAGCTTTTCTAGGTCATCCAACTTGTAGTGCTTGGCATCCATGCAATGGAACCTGAGTCTTTCCTGTTTTGCTGTTTTAAAGCTTTTCTTACTAAAATGCTTTGCTAAACTGATTGTCAGAAGGTAGGGAATAATCAAACTAAGCATATTTCTTATAATTTATTAATTTCCATTTTAACACTCTGCCTGTCTTGAAAGTTTTATTAATTAAAAAAATTCCAAAAAATATTTGATATAAAAGAAAATACTAGGCTTATAAAATTTTGTAATAGCTAAAGAGCATACAATTATTAATTTTTTAACACTTAATTTCCATGAAATCAGTGTTATAAGTGAAACAGATTAAATGTTTAAGAAGTATTTAAGCTAGCTAATTAAATATAATTCATTGAAACTAAAACTTACTATATATATTTGTTACTCAGAGAACAGTATCCTCATAAATCTTACCCAAGACTGTACCTTATCATGGAAAAATAAATATAGCCCATCATAGGGCATTAATCTTTAATCATGGAATTATGATTTAGCAGCATGGAACAATATAGTGATCAATAATTCTAATATCTGTCTGGCCATCTGTCTGCTTGTCTGTCTATCTATCTATCTATCTATTTATCTATCATACTAATATGTTCATATTGAGAGCATAAAACAACATGCTGAATATAAGAAAAGATCATTCTTCAAATTCTGATATATATGTATTTTTTGATATATAATATGTATATATATATATATATATATATATATAATTATATTACATTATATATTAGGGAAGGCAATTTTAGAGAGACTGAGTTTTTTGGAATATAGCCCAGAAACTCACGTAAATATCTCATCATTATGTAGTTTATGCCTAAAGGAGGCTCCCTTGACTATGATGATATACTTAAATATTAAAGTCTTCTATGATGATATACTTAAATATTAAAAGCAAGTTTATCTAATTCATTTTTAAAATTCATAAGATATTATAGATTGTGAAAAAATTAATTGTGTGAATTAAAAAGAAATAGCTGCAATTTGGATAATGGTAGCAGATATTCAATGTTGTAATGTGTGTTATGTTAAGAGTAATCAAAGTAACAAAGACTTGGAGGAAAAAAAATGAATGAATGAAAAGAACAGAACAGACTCCCAATATAAGATCCTAAAGTTTATATAATAAATGTATGGTAATTATTACAAATCCAAGGAGGAAATACATTCTATTCAAGACATAATACAAATAAAGGAAGTTACAAATTTTGGGTGGAGAAGTAAGTAAAATTAGATTCACATAAAGCCCTTCCAATGAAAATAAAACCTATGCTCTTCAAATATTTAAAGATCTAAATAATTAAAAATGTAAAAGATTTTTTGGTAAATACACAGAATTATCTTGAGTATAGAGAAGATTCTGCTAAAAGTGATAGATTTAAAAAAAAGCATAGTCTTAAATATTAAAAAAAAAAACCTTAAAGGCATAGTCTTATAAAGAAAATAACAGATTTAACTAACTTATTTAAATACAGTTCTAAAACATCTCAAAAGATGTATTTGAGTTAGTTGTATAGAATATATTACTAGTAAAAATATTTGCAACACATCACACATAAAAGATTATGCTAACAAATGCTCATCTATAATGTACAGGAAAAGAAAATAATGAGCAAGAAACACTCCCAAAATTTCCAAGAAGGGCTGCAATTCAAAATTAGATCCAACATTTTATCCAAATAATTGACAATGATTTTAAAAAAGAGAAGTACCTTGTCACAGAGAACAAGAAGAAATAGTATTTCCATGTTTTTAGGGGAAGTAAAACTGGTACAAAGATGTCAGATGACATTGTGGAATCAAGCAGTGTAACATTTTAAAGTATCTTTGGTCCGGGCGTGGTGGCTCACGCCTGTAATCCCAGCACTCTCCAGGCTGA
>PVJA010007356.1:0-43574 GCA_004027025.1 Myocastor coypus | reverse complement strand
CATGGCAATGGAACAGCAACAAAATGGTGGCAGAGGTAGCCATCCAAACAGGGCAGCAGAGAGCAACAACTCTAGTCTGTCTCTCTGTTTCTCTTTATATTCCAATCAGGCTCTCTACCTTAGGATATCTGACCTAGACCACACCCATACTCCCAGCCCTACTCAGACTGATAATCCCATCAGTACTAAAACACATAGGGATCATGGATCAAGTGTCAGTCTATAGAAGTCCCTGCCCAATGACTACATGAGGCTATGGGAGGACAACTAGACATAAACCATAACAGTAGGTATGTGTGCACAGCATAAAATAGGATCACTCTCAATGAAAATGGTTATGTAAATATTTTCTCTTAATATAGAAACTAAGCATAACATACAAACTAAAAGATAGAAGATAATATATGAGATACAATTCAAAGTTTTAAAAATAATGCATGCCTGTTCACATGCACACATATACATGCACATACACATGTACATGTTTTGAAAACAAATTGGAAGAATACATATCTAAAGTTATAATAGTTTTTTCTAAGCAGTTGAATTAAGGTTAGTCTTACCTTTATTGTTAGACAAAAGTATACTATTTTTCCAGTTGATGTTATATTCTTCTAACCAGAAAATGTAATTATGTTATGAAAATATTTTTAAAAATGAGACATAATGTCTTTAAATTGAATTTCTTGGATGATTTTAAAAATGTAAGGAACTGTGCCAATAATTTTAGTAGTAAAAATCTCAAAAAAATCCAACAATATTTTTTCCTAAACAATATATTATTATTTATTTGTATCAGTTATTTAATTAGGTTCTTAGTAAGAAATTTAGAACACTAATTTATGAGGATAAATTCCATTTGTCAGACAGAGCGAAAACGGATTGCAGGTAGTCCTGGAGCGGAGGAACAGCTGTGTGCCCACCACGTTCTGATCCACCTTGCACTGCTCTGAAATCTGGTATCTCTCTTTCTTGGTGTCAAAGAGCTTGCCCTCCTGCTGTTTGGGTTTCTGCAGCTTCTTCTTCCAGATGTGAGCATAAGTGACATGTCTGGGGATTTTCACTTTGCTGGTATCAATTTTTGCAGAGGTGGCAATGACAGATTTCTGCTGTGTTCTTCGTAGAGGAACATGATTAAGGCTAAGAGGCCCAGTCACAAGGGGCAAGCCACTGGCCAGCTGCTTCAGGAAGACCGCTCTCTTGCCTCTGTGATGCCCCGTGAGGATAATCAAGATGGTGCCAGAAGTGATGCTAGCTCGAAGTTTCCTCACATGCTGACTGAGATGTTTCTTGCTGTGGCTCAAGAGCTTTTAGGGCACACCTTCTAGTCATTTTTTGAGGCCTAACCACCCAGGTACCTCCATTCTTGTCCCCACCGACTGGTTTTGTGATTGGAGCAAGAACTTCCTCCTTCTTTTTCTTCTCAAACTTTAATTTAGCAGCTGTGTACTTTCTCTTGTACAAAGCCTTTCTGGAATACATAGCAGATCGGAACTATCTACCAATTCTTCTAACCAGGACCAGATTTTGGCCGCAGAGGGGCTGTCCCATCTTGAACGTTTTTGCTTTCTTCAACTTGCCCTTTATACCAGAATCACTGGAAGAAGCCTTCTTGGCTTCAGGTTTCTTCTCTTTAGTGTCTGGCTTCTCAGTTTTTTCATTCACCATCTTGCAAGATGGAAAAGAGCCTAAACGATATATTATGTATTTTTATTCTAGATCTATTAGTTTAGAATTCTTCCTGTGTCATCTTTAAGTAATATATAAAATGATTATTGAATAGATAATTATTTATGATACTACAAATGTTATAGTTTGTTACTAAGTTGTTGTCAGTGTAATGTAATCAATTTGAATAAGTTGTTCTACAAATGGCAATCCACTGCAGAAGAATTATAATAAATCATCTCTAGTCCTTATAAAAAAAGTTGGAGAAAAGCAACCACTGAAAACGTCATAATAAAAAATCAACCACTGAACTGACTATGGTAATAGAACTATAATTTATTTATGCTGTACAGTGAGAAACTCTAAGGAAATAATTTTATACCTTTTATCTGATATGATCTTTATAATAACCTTATGTAATATACAATAACCTCAAAAATAAGCTGCTGGGTTCAAAGACTTTGTCTTGTATAATCAGCTTGAAAGAAGTAAAACAGGATTATAATTCAACTTTTCCTGACATCATTGCCCAAACAGCTGCATACCATCCTACACACTAAGCTTGTCCTCTTGTAAAAGTATGACTGAAATAAGTTATCAGAAAAAGACATTTGTAGGTATACAACTGATGATGCCTTGAGAAATAACTACACAACCTCACACACCAGGAGTAAACTTTCTTGGACATAATAAGAGCCGCCCCCTCCACCCCCTAATACTGGGGATTGAACCCACAGCCCTCACAGTATTCTAAATCTCCAGGCCTTTTACTGTTATTTTTAAATTTTAGACAAAGCCTGAGTAAATTTAACTGGTAAGTAGTTAAAATCCCAGGGCTGGTGTTGAAGTTGTGATCCTGCTGACTCCTCTCAGTGCAGAACTACAAGGACGTGTAGTCAAGCCCAGCTAGGATTGCATGAGATTGGTCTATTTTTGCATTTTAATTCTTTGCCATAATCAAGTGGTGCATTTTATACCTGATCAGTGGAGGAGTCATTTGAAAGGGGTATTATTGATCTGATACTATCCAAGGTAAAGCTATATTTTAACTAGTTCTAGCTAAGCTTAAATAATTCTACTCCATGGCTTTCATCACCAAATTATTGCTGGATTTCTTTCTTTCTTTCTTCTCTTTTCTTTCTTTCTTTCTTTCTCTCCTTCCTTCCTTCCTTCTCTCTCTCTCTCTCTCTTTCTCTTTTTTCTAATGAATTTAATACAGGGTTTATAGGGTGTTATTACACCGATTGAACTTGTAGTGATCCTCCTGTTTTCAGCTTCCCAAACACTGGAATTACAGGCATATGCCACCACATCCAGTCTCAATCTTCATCTCAGCACACCCCAGGGGTAGAACCTGCACAGCATGCTTGGGATCGAACCCAGGCTGCTGCACACTGTATAAGCAGGCACTTTAGTTAACTGACCTATTTGGCCAGTCCTGGATTTCTAATTTGCACCTTCTTTTGTGAAATCAAGGGAGGGGGTCAATGCCAATGTATATCAGAGTGTGTATCTTATAATATAGCATGGCATGCAAAATACTATGGAATGCCTATTCTACCAGTTCTGTGCAATAGACAATCCAAATGTTAGTATCTTAAATTTGCTCATATTTATTTTAAGAATAAATATTTGCGGTTTATGAAGAGACTGGTGGAGATGATACTTGGCTAAGGAGGTTGAAAAGATGGAAAACAGAGCTTGAGAATACTTACCTATGCACACAACTGTTAGCTGTCAATTGAAAGACTCAGGTAACGGACAGCTGGAACAGTGGCCCACAGTCATTTCTCTGTCTCCATGAGGCCTAATGAATCTCAGCCATTGTACAGGCTGGTTAAGGGCTGCTAGGAGTGTATGTGTCCCACAAAAGAGGAATCCAGACAGGCATCCTTGTGCCTTTTGCCATATAGCTCAGAGAAAACATAGCCTCACTTTTACTGCTTTCTAGTCATTAGCAACAAATCACTACATGGGCTCAACTCCAACGACAGGCCAATTAGGACACAAATATGGACAAGAGGATTATTAAAGAACATCCATACCCATTAAAAATGCAAAGATAAATATTTCATTAATTTGGCTTAAAGCCAGCTTATCAGAAAAAAATCATAATGAGGAGGAAAATCAAACAAGAATGAGAAAAAAGAAAGAAGCAGGTGGCAGAGAAAAAACAAACTACATCAGAGATGTGGATATGAACATGATGGAAGTCTGCATGTCCCCAGAGTATAAATTATTATGTTAGGATAAAAGTTCATAACTAAATCTGTGTCAGTTAGTTCTTAGTCCCTTCAAGAACTGAGCTGTTAAAGTTTAATGACAAACTTGTAAATATTTTGGTCAGGGTCATCGTGATTTTTACCAGCTGGTGGCCTTTCTCATTGATTTATCTTTAGCTACGAAAGAACATTTGATTGAGAGTAGTGATTACTTACTGAGTTAATCTTAATACTCCCTCTGCCTTCCTTGTTGCCCTCTTTTCTCTTCTCCTGGGTTTGCAAACACAGATTGGCTCTAACTATTCTGAAATACTTTTTCTTATAATTGGTGTTTAGTTTTGTTTCATTTTGTATATGGGGGCATGAACAGTAATCTCTGCAAAAAATCCTTAGGAAGTATTTCTGTTGCTTTAGTTGAAATTCAGTAGGATTCACTTCTCAATATGATATCATGCCATGATTTCTAAAGTATCAGGTTTTAAACAGTGTTTTAGTAATTAGTTCAGTGTATTTAAATCCAGGCTTGCAGCATAGCAGAAATGCCCCCTCCCACCATTAGACTTCAGTTTCTGTTAATATCCAGGTAACCTCCAGTTTGCCTCAGTTCCTATTACTTCTATTTCCCAGAAACAGCTGGTTGCTATGATGCACATTTTGAGAATCAATCAATAACTCCCACATGCACTTCCTCTTTAGTTCCATTTTGCAACCCCATAAAAGGCTCCCTCTCTGAGCCTTCAGGGCCTGATGTTGATTGAGGACAGTGCCAGTCAACCTTAAATCACTCTGCCACCACATCCTGGGTGATGTTTTGGGATTTCTGTCTGCTGCTGCATCTGGTGCATTTTCTGGGCAGACTCACGGTGCTGACCTGGTTTGTCATTGGTTGTAGTCCTTGAAGATGGAAAAAGGGCCTCTCGAGATCCTGATGGGAAGAGCTGCCCTCAAGATGAGTCCCTTCCAAGGTTGGACAATTCCTGGGTCCCCATTGAGCAGTCCCCACTGGGTCAAAAAGGGAAAAATACACAGCTTGCCTGCCTGCCTTCCTGCTTGATTCCAGTAAGACCCATGGGGGAAACCAGTTTCAGTCTGTGCCTGGTCAGTTTGAGCAGAAAAAGACGTTGATGGTTTCTTGTTTCGTAGGCTTCCATGTCATTTAGGGGAAGAACTATGTTAGCCTCTGAATGCCGGCTGAAAGATTCTGTGAGAAAGAAAAGGATTGTCTTATCTATTCAGGTGAGAAGGAGGGATTCCTCTCCAAACTATTGAGCTTGACTGGACCCAACCTGTGGTTCCACAGATGCATCTAATAAGGATAAAATGGAGAACCTACTGATGCTTCTGCACAGTCCAGAATGTCCCAAAGTTGCTAAGAGGCAAGAGGCCATGAAGGCACTTGAATGGTGTCTTTCTGAGGGGCACCTGCCCTTTGTCTGTTGCACCATCATTAAAGGGTACGTGAACTGTGGGGAGTCAGGAATGGGAATTAATTTGTCCAAACCTATGGTCGCTGACTGCAGGCCCAAGAATTTTGAAAAGGGCTTTCCTGCTTATTGTGAGGTTAAAAATGAAATCAAACTGCTGCAGGAGTCCCTGAGAATTCCACCCTGGCAGATGTCACTGCCAGCAAAAGAAAACAAAGCAACCCAGTCAAGTGCTTCTCAAAGGCATCAAAGGTGGTTTGGGGTCAAAAAGTCACTACTATTATCCAGAAACCTAAATTCTGTGGCATTGTATTTCTACAATTGTATGTCATATGTCATAATTTATCACCTGTAATGAACCTTACAACACATTCTTATCTATATTTGCTTTTATTCAAATGAAATAAACATCTCATCATTGAATTACATGACTGAACCATATTTCTTAAGAGCTAAATGTATTTAAAAGAGTTTCATTGTCTTAACAAGAAAATGACCCAATTTAAATATATATCTTTTAGTAATTAAAACTAATTACATTTACTATGAAACTGAAAATGATTTTATAGAAAGTTCTACATGCTGGACATTGTGTTGAGTTTTAACTGCCAAACAAAATCACTTAGTGGTGTTCATAATTCCTGAGAGCATCAGTTTAAGTTTCAATGAGGTAGTCGAAGCATATAGAGAAGTGAGCTTTTTTTTTTTTTTTTTTTTTTTTTTTTTTTTGTGGAACCAGGAGACAAGTGATCTTTTGATTGTTAAAATTCTTCAGTTTAATAAGGCAGGTGAGAAACTGATGAACAGGGGAATTCCAAGGAAAAATAACAATGTTAGGATTCATAGAAAAGGGCTGGCCAAATAAGTCCAGCAGATTAAAGCACCTACAAGTAGGCACAGGGGCTGGGATTCGATTCCTGGGCCTGTCATGCCAGCCCCACCCCCAGGTTATGATGAGAAGGCAATTGAGACTTGGTGGCATGCACCTGTAATCCCAGCTCTTGGGAGGCTGTAAACATGCAGGTCACTATGAATCTGACCTAGTAGTGAGATCCTGAACTCCCTGTAGACCCTTTCCTAAAGTACAAAACAAAACAACAACAACAACAAAAAAGAATTCACAGAAAGACAGACATTTTTTTAATAAACAGGATAACAGGAAACTCTTCAAATAAAGACAGTTATGTGATCCTAACACACTGCTTTCTTTTTTGAAAGAGAAAGAAGCTTTAGGAAGAGTGAACATCCCAACAAATACTCAGTGGGGCTTCAAAAGGGCAGCATTGTATTTGTTTCAGAAATGGAGAGCTGGATGTGATAAGAATGGAAGTTAACATGGAGTAAAAGTTAGGATGATATGTTTTTGAACTCAAACCAATCTTTCTGAGCATTGACAAGTCAATCATCCTAAAGAAATGATGAATTCCACAGTCAACTATGAACCTATTTTCTTGCCCATCTTGTATTTTGAAAAGCTAATGGTAATAGGAAAATATTCTAGCTTTTCCAGCAATGATGATAAGGAAGTAGCACAAAGAAAAGGAGGAAGGAAACCCTTCCTGCTACATCAGCCACCTCTAGACATACTAGATAACAAAGTTGCCACAAACAGGGACTTTCAATCAACCCCTAAACAGACTCCCACTGAGGAACATACTACAGAAACGTGAACAGTTAAAACAGTAAACAACCATATGGCTGTTCTTAACGACCCAATAAATACAAGAAAAGTGTGGCACTTTTAATCAGTTCTGAACTCAAACCTCATTTGTTTGTTATGTTTCTGGTTTTAGGGACAGCAAGATGCCAGTTCTCTTTACCATCATTCACACTTTGCCAGGAATGAAGGAGGGTAGGGGAAAAAACTATAAAAATAATATTATTTCTTGCTATCTTTATTTTTTTTTATTTGTTCCTTATTTTACGTGACACAAATCAGCGCAAATGCAAGCTCAGCCTCGATGAATATAATAATCTTAAGAGAAAATCCCACAGATCAAACAAGATCAAACTCACAAAGAGGACACCAGCATCCCATTTGCTCTGATCTCAGTTGATCATGATGGTTGCGCCTGCTCTCAGTGCTGGTTTCCTTCTCCCTAGCTGGGGGTATGTTACAGAAAGACTCTGTTTCATGTTCTGTGAACATCTTATACTCTTTTTTTTTTTTTTTCCCTCTTCCTTAGCAAATCTCAGGTCCTGAGAAGTAGACACAGCTCCACCAAAGCATGAAATGTCAAATATGTGCAGTGGGTAAGCATCCAGCTAAACACCCAGCAGATAGCAAGTAAACAACTGGTATTCACAGAATGAAAGAATCTGCATTTTCTCTGTCTTTGACATCGTCATTTCTTCTGTGCTACAGCATGCTCCCAATCTTGCCATCACTGCCCTTTCTAAAAACTCTACTGCCCCTGCCCAGGTCAGCATCCTGCAGGCAGCCTTCTTTGATCACCTCTGCTAAGCAATTCTCTGAAGCTCACAAAGCAATGTTTTGTGTTTCTCTCATGGCATTTATAATGCACTCATTTGCTTATTTTCCCTTCTTTATTCACACAGAAAATTCCCTGCACATCACTCACAACTACCCTTACGGAAATTCAGTCCACAGTAAAACCATCTTTTTGGTGATAACTGACTCCACATTGAATTTCCCCAAACTATATGAACAGTGAACGAAGTAATTACTTTTCTATCCTTAGTGATCATACAGAAGACATGCTTAGTGAATTTTGTAGCAGCTCTGCTGAATCTGAAGGACAGTGATATCTCTAAAGTCTTTTCTTCTCATTTGCAATCCTGAATATTGAAGGACAGTGTGTCTTGGGTATTTGGTAACTAACACATGTATATATATTATGAGACTCAGCCATACTTCTTTTTCCTTTTCTGGGGGACAAGGGACAGGGTCTAAGTATAAAGTGCAGAGTGGCCTCAAACTTACATTGACTATCCTATATTAGCTTTCCAAGAGCTGGAATGGCAGGTACAGGCCACCATAGCTGGCTAGAATCAACTGTATTTCATTCATTGGAAGAAATGTGAGTTTTTCAAATTACACAGTGCTGTTCTAATCTTTAAACATCAAATTGTTTTCATCTACAGATACTCATGTAACATGATCATCACTAAATTTAAATTGCCAAACACTGAACATTAAAGGCAATGACACTCATCGTTCTAAGTTTAGCTGATGGGAGAATCCCAAAGTATGTTTATTTTCCAAGAAACACTAGCCTACATATGAGTTTTACCATTACATCTTCAATAGCACATACAATTTCAGTTTAGATTGTTTTCTCTGTTTGCTTGAATTTTTTATTCTAAATCACAGGTCTCTTAAACTGACAAAGGGTTCAAGGCTTTTTTTGTTGTTTATTTCTTTATTTTTTTGCAATATATATTTGAAAAAAAAAAACCTAAGTTTTTTGATGGCCTTTGGTAACTTTCTGAGAGCTCAGCTGGTCTAAGTAAGAGAGATGACAGCTCCTTAATGACTGCCATCAAGGGGTGATGAAGAACAAGTCTCCTATAGCCATCTGTCACCTGCTTGGAGGATCAACAGGGCTATTCCCTTGCCCAGAGGCAGGCCTCATTCTCGTGCCCCATTACTCTCAAATCTTCTTTCTATTTGTCTCACTCCATTAGTCTCTTTTGTATCTGCACTGAGCCTAGCTCTGAGTGACCTCCACATCATAATCCTTGATATTTCCATGTAAGTCTAATCTACTACTCCATTTGAAACATTTGGTGAGGTCTACATTGATATTTAACATTTGCTTTTTCCAGATCTGTTATTTTAATTTATAAACTTACTTTGAAATATCCTTTTTAGTAGATCAATGTATAATTACCCCTGATCTGAAATATACTGATCTAGATTAGTATGTTCTTTCAATAATTTTCTGTCTATTGATGATTAAATTCATTTACTCTTTTTTTTTTTTTTTTTTTTTTGTCTTTTTGAGACAGGGTCTCGCTATGCAGTTGAGGCTGGCCTTGAGCTCACTTTTGTAGCACAGGCTGGTCTCGAACTTGCACCAATCCTCCTGCCTCAGCCTCCCGAGTGCTAGGATTACAGGCGTGAGCCACCACACCCGGCCATTTACTCTTTTTTGTTATTGTTATTATCTGCGACCCTCATCTTAGCCATAATGGAACCATCACTCTTGTTGACTCATCTAGTTTTAGAATTATTTTATGGAAAAGGAAAAAAAATAAGCAAAACTCTTGAAATTTCAAAAATTAACAAATGGCTTTTAAATTCTCGTATTTAAACATTCCTGTGGTAATTACATGATTTGTCTCCTGCATAAAAAATAAGATATAAGCTACACAATAAAGAATCACAAATAATTAAGCATAAATAATAATTTACAGTGCACATGGACCAGCCATTTTCTGGAAAAAAATAAGAATTATTTTCAGTATTTATAAAACATTACGAAAACAATATATGGATTGAAAGATGGTATCATAAACTAACACAAGGTGCTACCTGTGTGAAGACAGTGTGAAGACCAGTTATCTATTATGTGTACATGCAGAGCTAGAAACATATCAAACTTGTACCCTGTCTCTTTTTCCCCCACAGATTAATTTTTTTTTTCTCATCAAGAGTCTTTAACAATTCCACAGAGAAGACAGCTGTTGATTTAATTGTCTACCTAGTTGTCATGTCCCAAGTAGAGACAGAGTTATGTAGTAGGAAAAGGAAGACAGAATTCAACTGAGTCTAGACTTCAAATTGTCACAAATATCCACAGGTTCTGAAAACCTCACTCTTACAACATCACTAAAACTTCACAGCTTTTCACACTGGACTGTGTATTTTCATATTTTAACAAATTTTTGACTTTTATTCAAAATTACAAAAGGTTAATTTCATAATAGCAGCTATCTTCTAATTTCAACCTCAAAAACTCAAAATAAATAACATGAAACTTTTTAATATGAACATAAAACTTCTAAACTTGGTTTAGAAATAAGCTGCCTTAGGTCTAAGTATTTGATCATTTTTGAAAAATGCTGCAAGTGCTTTCTAGTCTGTCACCTAAATTGCATGTCAGACAACAGAGAACAGTTTGTCACACTTAGACACCATTCAATCATAAGCTGAGTTTTACTTCAAAGCTTTCACAATTCAATTTTATTTAGAATTAAAAAAATATGAGTAGAAAGAACAGTGTAAGGACAGGGCAAATGTTTATATCTCAAAATATAGCTCAGAGCTAAGGGGTAGTGAATGTGTGCTTTCCTGCTTCACCTCTGTTTTCAGCCAACATCCTCCATATCCCCACACAGCTGCACTATGGCCTCAGTATAGGTGTTTAAATACATCCCTATCTATGTTGGTTACTATTTATGCTGATGAGCTTGGGCAACAAAAGAATAGAAAGCCCACAGATGCTACAGTGTACAAGTAGAAACCAATACATAACTATCTCAGGGATGCTGGGCCAACTTGAGGTTTATCAATTAAAAAAAGCCAATATTTTGTTATTATGACATATCAGAAAAATTAAGAACATATAGAACAGGAAACTATGCTGAAAAATCTGAGGCTCATTTTGTGAGAGACCAATGAATCTCCAAAAGACCAATGGAAACCCAAAGAAACACAGATCCCTTTGAGGATGGCAAGTTGTTTTTTTTTTTTTTTTTTGTGGGACCAGGGTTCGAACTCATGACCTTGCACTTGTCAGGCACTTGTCAGGCAGCATTTGTGCCATGGAGCTATCTCCCTGGCCCCAAGAGGATGGCAAGTTGATCAAACTAAAATATTAATAAGAACCTTTTTGTATATAAAACATGCAAATGACTTATAAATCAATTTGTTCATCATTGGAGGACTCTTATTTGCTATACATTTTGTTTCAGAAAACATGTCTAAAGAAGATGAGACCAGAGATACAGGCTTTGACTAACATGCCAGTTGATATAGGCCAAGCCCAACAGGGGAAAAATGCAAGAAATAAACTGCAGGTTGAATGAGATGAAAACTCTTCATTTATGATACTGAGTTAATAATTACCTTATTTATTATAGTTCAGGGGATAGTTTTAAGAATCTACTTTCATATAAATTAAATCTTAGATCTATTTTAAAAGGTCCTATTCAACTGTGTCTGATAAGAAAAATACTTCATGCAAAAGAATTTAACTGATCAAAATCAAGTAAACTAAAACAGACAATATATAATTTTATCTAGGATTTCAGGTAATCTTCAGATCAGGTTGGTAAATACTAAAACCAAAATTATTCAACAAGAATTAATTTTTTCATCTATGTATATTGTACAGGGTCTCACTTCCAGCTTGGACTTGTAGTGATCCTCCTGTTTTCAGCCTCTCTCTCTATCTCTGGGATCACAGGCATGCACCACCAGGCCTGGACTCATTCACCAGCTCAGCGTGCCCCAGGGGGCTAGGCTGGCATGTTATATGGGACTGGAATCAAACCCTGGTCCCTGCACTTGTCTAAGCAGATCCTTAGTCTGCTAAGCTATCATACCAGCCCTCAACAAGAAATTTTAAAATGACCCTGGTTATTTATTATTGAAGAGATAATTTAAATTTCCTTTTTCATATGAAGAAGTCTTCCCTTATCATAAAAACTCTGCTGTCCACCAGGTATGCTGAAGGCAGTGTTAGTTGGTAGAGAAGCACCTCATTATCACAAAAGCACCACAGAAACCAAGGTGTTTATAGGAGAGCGTTTGATAATAGGCCTCTCACTTCTAGGGGTTATGGTTTGGGACTCAAAAATAAAGCTCGTACCCTAAGACTTCTGCTTTTGGTTTGGCTTATATTGTGCAAATAAGATACTATTTTAATATTCTAAGATATCATAGGCAAAATATAAAATAAAGGCTTATGTAGAAAATTTAAAGTCATGCCATATTCAAACTTTAATTAATGTCACTAATAGAGAAAATTATGACTTTGTTTCCTTTTTGATATCAAACATATACTCTTTGAGATAACTAGAATTATTTTTATGAAAAGGTAAAGTGCCCTTCAGAACTGATGCTATGCTCCTTCCTAAAATACAGCAATTAGTGTAAAGTTGAAGTAGGTCCAGATTTCTCTGTCTAAGGTGTAGTTAGGGTCAAGTTTATATTTGGACTCTTAAAATCCAAGGTTAAATTTCACTGCTTATTTGAAATGACCTAATTAGACTGTCTTTAAGTATATAAATATTAATTAAGAATAGATTAAGACCACATGCCCTGCAGGCACTGTCACCAAGTGTTCAGAGCCAGCCAAGGAGGCTGGGCATGGTGTCGCATGCTTACAATCTCAGAGCTGGGGAGGCTGACAACTGGAGAACCAACCACTATGAGTCCGAGCTGCACAGTGAGACCCTGTACCAAATACATACATTAAAAAAAATAATAGAATAAATAATTTGCTCTTTTGAACTTCATGTGCATAAATAGAAATTAAAGTTTTTATTTAGACAATGACATATAGTATCTAAAGTATTACCAACAATTAGTAATATTTTGCAAAGTTATGAGTGATAAACTATTTTAAAGGTTTATAGCCTCACCTTCTTAAGAAACAAACACCACAGAACAACTTTAGAAAATTCAAGAGTCATGATTTATATTTAGCTACTGTGTGAAAATACATTCCAGAAAAAGTTATAAGAGAGAGAATAAAGGAAATAAATGTAGCACACTAAATACTTCTGCTAGCCCCTGGCATAGTTATTTAAAATAAATATACGGCCAATTTTTGCATTCAACAAACATTTTGTTAGTGTTCATTACATGTGAGAGAAAAAAAATTGGGACATTCCAATTTTTCTTAAAATATTTGAAAGTAATTTTCTCTCTTCTTTATACAGTAAGTTTTTATGGCCTCAGGTTGTCTGTTTAAATATTAATTTAGCTGCATCTCAAAATATTTCATAGGGGGTATATTTTCATTGTTGTTTGGTCCCAAATGTTCTCTTGGGTCTTTTAGTTGACTCAAGAGATGCAAGTTACCAGTTCCATACACTATTAATGATATTTTAGTTCCTTCATGTTTAAAACATGATCAGCTGTTCAAATGCACCACACGTCTGTATGAAAGGTGCTGGGTCATCATTTGGAGTTTATTAGTCACCGCTATGTGGGTCTGCAGTGTCCTTCATGAGTCTCTTGGGGAAGCTCTCAGATCCTCAGCTGTGTCACTCCCCCATAGTGGTGGCAGTTTGTCTACATGATTCGGTAATTCTCCTGTGGCTTAAGTATATTTTGAGTCCATATGATTATGATCAAGCAATTTTAAAAAAATTTATCTTCTAAACATTTTATCAAAATCTGCAGAGCCTCCTTCTAGTAATGCTTTTCTCCCTTAAAATCTACTTTATATGCAGCTAAAATAGATTCCACAGCACTCTTTAATTAATACTTGCCTGCAAAACCATTTCACCTTCTTCTATTTTCAATGCTTTTATTCTCATATGCTTCAGGTATGTCTTTTGTCACCTGCACAAAACTAGATTTTCTCCTTCTAGTCCACCCTACAAATCTTTGTCTTTTAAAGTTCAGTTAGAATAAATTTACATTTCATTCCATTATTGATATATGTGCCACTTGGATGTATGCTATGTATTTGTCACCAATCTCTCTTTCTTTCCCTCCCTTCCTTTCTTCTCTTTTCCCTATACCAATTTAACATCTGCACTTTATTTTAATCCCTTGTGTGTGATTAAATGGATCATTTATTGTTGTTGTTGTTATTATTATTATTATGTTTTCTTTTTTTAACTGATAGTATATCTGTGAAAGCCATACTAACTACATTCATATTGGGGAATTGGCACATATGCATACAGCTTGATCACTTTTACTTCCCCTTCTCCTCTCACTCTCTGTTCTTCCCCATCTGCCACATCCTTTTCCTAATCTCTATAATCTACCTCCCTGTTTTCTACCATTTTACTTTTATTATTTTGCTCTTTATTTATATTTGACTTTTGTATATGAGAAACAAAGCAATATTCAACCTTCTATGTCTGATTTCTTTCACTTAGCATTATAGTTTCAAGATGCATCTGTTTTTCTCCAAATGGCTCAAATTTATCCTTCATGGCTAAATAGTACTCTACTGTGCATACAGCATATACTGCACTTTTTTCCCTTCATATGTTGATGGGTATATAGGCCACTTCCATAATTAAGTTACTGTAATCTGTGTTATATCCACACAAGTATGGATGACTTGCTGTAATATAATGACTTTAATTCTTAAAGGAAGGAATTCGGAGAAGGAAACCATGAAATCGAATTTCAACTGTAAGATTTGTCACGAATCTCTATACTTATTTCTAGAGTGGTTATGCGGGTTTATATTCTCACCAACAATGTTCCCTTTTTCTCCCAATCTCTGAGGATTAATTGCTTTTGAGTCCTTGATGATAATTAGTCTTTTGGGGGTAAGATGAAATCTCAGTGTTGTTTTAAATTGAGTTTCACTAATGGCCAATGATGTTGGATTTTGTTTGTTTGTTTACCTATTGGCCATTTGTAATTCTTCTTTTGAGAGGTGTCCATTTATTTCACGTGCTTATTTTTTTAGTTGAGTTTTTATTTTGGAGGATTTAATGAGGAACATAGAGAGGACCCAGGGCCTCTGTGGAAAGTTCAGTAACCTCTCCTGGGAAAAAAAACAGCCTCCTTGACAAGCCCCAAAGATCTACTGGGCCAGCACTGGACAACTTTTCTCTTATCTCTTTGTTGGGACTTGAGGCCTTTAATCCTGGAGGTCACTCAGTTTGAAAATTGGTGAGGAAATGGGGCACTTCTCAGGTGGGACTTGAATGTGGCTAAAGCACAAAAGGCCCCACTTCAAACTGAAACATTCATAGTGATCAAAGTTTATAAAAGAAAAAAATCTGTGTCAGAAATGTGAGGAATCTCACTGGAGAAAAAAAAAAGTCTTAAAGTATAGCAAAGATGTGAAAGATTTGTTCAAATTACCACTGTATTTGACATCATGGCATAAATTCTTTGAGTTTTTCACTGCCAAAAAATAGCTTTTTAAATTCTTTATTCCTTTTAAACTTCTGGGATTGAACCCAGAGCTGTTGCTTTGAATTATGTCCAACTCTCTTTATTCATGTATTTCTTATTTTAAAAATTTAGTTAATTTTATTTGTATATTTTAGATACACATAATGATAACATTCATCTCATAAAATTTCTACCTGTATGTAACTTAATTCTTTTTCCCCCTATTCCCTTCAACCTCTCTTCCCCTCCTTTGTCATAAGAACTTTGTTTCCATTCTCTTTTTTCTTTTTCTTTTCTTGCTTTCCCTCTTCTCCTTCCTGTAGTTTAATTTCCTATTTAAATATTTTCTTTCTATTTTCCAATATCTATTACACATTTTAGTCCTTACACTTTTGGTTTTGCACAACAGAGACCATCTATAACTTCCCTTTGAATGGTTCTTTTGTGTGTGTGTGTGGAACTGGGGATTGAACTCAGGTCCTTGCATTTCCCAGGCAAGCACTTATTCTACTGAGTTCTCTCCCCAGCCCACAGAGACCATGCGATATTTGAATATCTGTGTGTAATTTATTTGACATAAGAATATGGTCTTTTTATTTATTTTATTATTATTTTTTGATTTATGTATTTGGTACAGGGTCTCACTACATAGCTCAGACTCATAGTGATCCTCCTGTTTTAAGCCTTCCCAGCAATGGGATTACAGGCATGCACCACCACCCCAGACTTGGTAACCTGCTCAGGACACCTAGGGTTGGGGCCGGTGCACTATGCAGGATCAGGGATCAAATGTCTTTTTATTTTGAAATAGGGGCTTATTAGGCTGCCGAGAGTATCAGGCTGGGAATGAATTTATGGTCTTCTAACCTCAGCCTCCCAGAGAATTGGGATTGTGAACATATATCACCATGGTCACTGCATTATAGGTTATGTATTGCCAAGCATGGCCTTTGTTTCTTATTCCTAATTTTTTTTTTCCTGAAAAACAATTGTAAGTTGACATTTAGTTTCTTTCAGTATTTAATAATTACTGCCCTTCCAGTGTCCTCCACCTTCCAAAGTTGATGATAATTAATTAATTACCACTGGATCTGCCATTCCCATGTAGGTAATGATGTAGGTTTTTCCATGCCAGTTCCTTTTAGAATTCTCTACTTGACCTGGACGAATCTATAATTTGTGCTATTTGTTTACATATATTCTTGATTTTATTTATGCTAGTTAGATCTTATTAGAATTCTCAAGCTGAAATTAATAGGAATTTGTACTTTATTATCTATTTAAATATTGTTTCCTTCCATTCCAGCTATTATTTTAACTTGGAAAATCTAATATTTGAAATATCTAACTTGGATATTTTTAAACTGTTTTATATTTTGAACTGTTTATTGAGAGGTGATGAAATTTGCTAGTTTTTCCATATCAAATTTCACATCTAAATCCTAATTTTGCTTTTCACTTAGACTTACTTGTTGTTTAACCTATTTAGTAAATTTTGTGATAATTATTATGTTTGAATTCTAGAATATTTCATATTTGAGTGCATGTGTGATATAAGTTTACTTATGATAGTCTTTTTAAAGCCATTTGATATGTATACCTTTATTTTTTTATTTTTTAGATACAGGGTTATGTTACATAGTTCAGACTCATAATGATCCCCCTTTCTTGGTTTTCCCAGCACTGGAATTATAGGCATGCACCACAATGCCTGGTTTTGGTGGGTGGCACAGTATGCCTGAGTTCTTAGGCCAGCATGGCATGCAGTACTAGGGATGGGGCCCTGGACCTTGCATTGGCCAAATAGGCACTTACACTGCTGAGCTATTTTTCCAGCCTTATTACTTTATTTTTAACAGCATATATATTTCTAAGCTTTTGCTAATTAGCATTTCTTTTTTTCCCCCCGGTACTGGGAATTGAACTCAGGACCATGTATTTGTGAGGTGGTTGCCTATGCCACTGAGCTATCTTCCCAGCCCTTAGGATTTCTCTAAGAATTTGACTGTCTATGTTCTTTCCAGATTTAGGTTGTTTCTTCTCTCTCTGTGTCTCTCTCTCTCTCTCTGTTCAGTACTGGGGATTGAACTCAGGACCTTATGCTTGCCAAGCAAGCACTTATTCTACTGAGCTATCTCCCCAGCCCTTTGCTTATTCTCATTTACAGTGATTTATTTTCATGCATACTGTATAATTTCTCTGACTTAATTCCTGTTACCTGAAGTCATCATTTGACAATTCAGACAACATATATGTTCTGGGAGGATTGGGGGCTATTTTCAGCCCATTATCCAGGATTGCCAAAGTATGACTTCACAAACAATTTTCTGTACCTAGGACTTCATATGCCACATAGGAAGAGTGATTATTTTCCCTAATTAAAGATTCGTCTGTGCTTACAAAATTTTAGAGGTAATATTTTCTCTTTTACCTAGAGTGAGAACAGGCAAGAATTCGTACTACATTTCTTTCCAGTGAGGCCACATATTTTGAGTCTAACTTTGTCAGGCCCTAAAGACAAGTGCAGTGTGTGTGTGTGTGTGTGTGTGTGTGTGAATCCTGTGAGTGTCTGTCTTATATGCAGGTTCCACTCACAATAATCAGTAGTTGCCTCAATGTAGCAACTGACTGAGCTTATGCAGTTTTTCTTTATGAACTCAATTTTCCCTTCAATTTTGGCAAACCTATACTTATCAGGTTGTAATACAGTTGTTTTTTAAAATTTGCTTTTAGGGGACTAGCAAGATAGTTCAGCAATCTAAAGCATGTTTTTTAGACTGGCACAAGGATGGACCACAGTTCAATCCCTGGCACCATGTGCCACTCTAGCCTCATCCAAGGGCAGGCTGATCCAGCCCCCCACATAAAAAATTGCTTTAGGATTTAATCCAGTATTTTTCCTATGGTGTATATATAGTACAGAGTCTTCAGGGCTATGAATTCACCATGTTGGAAATAAAGTTGCAGTACAACATAAGCCATATAAAATTGGTAACTAAGTTAAGTATATGACAATTTTGAATACCTATATGAAAAAGATTTCCTCTTCTGGATGATATGGAGATAAATCTTTAGAGGTACAGAGTTGGTTATTTTGCTTAGAATAAATCCTGCCAATTACCAGAAAATATGAAAGGCAGTCAGACACTCAACTATTAAAATAGATTTTTCAAAGAAACTCACATTACTCTGAAGATGAAGTTAAGCTCATGATGGTTGTTACATATACCAAATAACTGATGCATAAATACTTTTTTTTTTTTTTTTTTGTGGGGCCAGGGTTCGAACTCACGACCTTGCACTTGCCCAGCAGGCACTTGTGCCTCGGAGCTATCTCCGCAGCCCCTGATGCATAAATACTTATGTGCATGCATGGACATATACAAACATAAGTACATACTTAATTGTAAGTAATTCTATGTTTTATGTATACTATACTATATACATATATTTGCACAACACATAAGTATAAAAATATACTTAAGAATTCTGTGCTTTAAAGTATACACCCTGGAATTTCATCCCTGGCTGAAATTTGAATAACTGTATTATACTTTGATATCTGTGAGTGACATACAAGTCATTATTTTTCTTTAAGACTTTTTCTTCAGGATGTGCAAAAATAAGAATTTGTTCATGGTCCCAAGTCTCAGTTTGATGAAGAATGCTTGTTTGACTAGTACTTGCTGCTATGCTGGGATCCTTGCAATTATCCAGCACATTGGCAAGAGAAGACTCCTCTAATGATTCTAGCTCAAACACTGTACCTGTTGCTACTGACAGACTTTGTTCCTTAGAGAAGATCTGAACTGCCAGCTGGCTGTGACAGTTTGTGAACTAACACTGACATTTGTGTTGGCACCATAACAGTATTTATAGCTCAGGAAATACATACAGTCACAGTATGAAAGTCCAAAGAATTGGAAGGAAAAAGAATAAGAACATAAAATGGTAAGCATGACCATAATAATAAAATACTTTTAAGAGTAACTTCAGAGCTTAGGATCTCTTTCAGGAAACATCTGCTCTATGTGAAACATATGGCACATGCTTTCAAAGAGAAACTGTTTACCCAGAACAGAAGCTGAAAGCTCCGTTATATAACTGCCCATCCGTACTACATATTCTAATAGTCTACTGGGTCAGAAAACCGTACAAAAAGGTAGTAAGAAATAAAGCAAAATAAAAAAATAAAAAAGGCTTTAAATGATAGGAAATAAGAATAAAAATTACCATAGCATCAGGAAAATGATTAATGTTATACATTTGTATATTTTCCCTAGACTCTTACCTGGTTTTTCTTAGGCAATGCTTTATTTTCCATATATATATATATATATATCTTTTTAAGGAGTTTAAATTGCCACATTTCAATAGTTACCTAGGATACTATGAAATATACATTTGATGTATGTTCCTGTTTACTGGCACATAGATCCTAAAATCTTCACAATATTTAAAATGACAAATGTATTTTCTATGCTAATAGGTTGTGTAGTAGCTAGTAGCCCCCACCTAGCTTAAGGACTGGCTACTCACCAGAAAGACCATGACTGAATTATAAGGCTGGGAATTTTTTTAGCCCCAACCCAACCTTTAAGGAAGGGACAGAAGCTGAAGTTTAGGCTGATGACCAGTGGCCAATGATATAGTTAGTTATGCCTATGAAATGACACTTCCAAAAAATTCCAAAGGGCCAAGGTTCAGAGAATAGAGTTCGTGGCTAGTTGAAGAGTGACATGCCTATAATATGGAAATTCTGCCCTCAGTCTCCAGTAACTTGCCCTAGGCATCCCTCCTCCTCATCAAACCCTTTGTAAGGTTCTTTATAATGAACTGGTGAATGATAAATAATAGTTTTCCTGAGCCTGGTGAAATGCCCTAGCAAGTCACTGTGATCTAGGGTCAGGAGAATTTGGAAGAAACCTCAGTTTATAGCTACTTGATCAAAACCACTGGTTACACAATTTGAGCCCAAGGGTTTGGAGTGCAAAGAGTAGGCAGTTTTGGGGGAACTGAGCACTCCATCTGTGGGCTCCATTGCTGTCTATAGGTAGAGCTTCCAAACAGAACTAGACAGCACCCAACTGGTAAACATTGCTTAGGAATTAAATGCTTGCTGATGGGGGAAATCCATACACCTTTTAATGCTACAGAAATCTGAAAAATTTTGTGAATGGAGGAAAGAAAAGAGGTTATTGTTTCATACAACATGAAGAGTGAAGTCCTTAGAAAAGTAACTGGGAGGGCATACAAGAGAACTTCTGGTGAATATTATTAACATTGATGGATATTACATAAGCTCTAGAGAGTTTTATTAGATGGAAGAAAAATCAATTGTCATTTTTTGTCTATGTTCTAACATGTTAGTAAACACTCCAGATATCTTCATTTTGTTGTTGTTGTTGTTGCTTTAAAATGAATTAACTTGACAAGGTACTCACCGCTCTGGTCCCAGGACAGCCTGGAGATTGACATTCACCACTCATACGGTTTGGAAGTAAGACATCTTCCCAGCAAGAGGGACCCTTTGGAGAAAAAAACAAAACAAAACAAAATATACACTTGGTACACAAATTGTAATACAAATGTACTTCTTAACAAATATTCTAATATCTTTCCATTCGCATTATCAGGTCGCAATTAAATAAAGATGTAGTCCAGTGATTTCAAGATATTGTCTAAAGACCCCAAAGGCTCTCTGCAGGGGCTTCTGAGGAACCTGCTAAGTCAAAACTGTTATCATAAATATATAACATTTTATTTGGCATTTGGTTTCAAATGCATTTGTTATTCATTCCTGTAGTTCATCCAGAGCCCTGTTTAAATGTTACTGTAGCAGAAAGGTCATCCCTGAACTCTGCCAATCTTCTCCGTCAAGTCTACCATCTTGCCTTTGGGTCACAACAGTTATTATGACTAGATAAGTGACAAAAATAGTGGTTGTCTGTAGTCACACTGAATGTACCTCTGGAAAGGCAGATTTGATCTGTTCTACTCAGTATCGCATCTTAATACCTAGGAAGGAGCCTGGAATATAGAAGGTGCTCAACAACCTCGCCTGATAATATAACAAATAAAAATAGAAAAAGCAATTGTTTTCAATTCACACTTAAAGTGAAATGTTAATGTCAATTAATACATTTCTTTTAGAAAGCAATCCATATATAATATATATATATATTATATATATATATATATATATATATATATATATATGTATGCATGTGTGTACAATCAGTTCATAAACTGGCTCATAAATTTTTGTCTAAATTTTAACAAATCTATACCACCTGTTGTTATGGTTTATGTGTAGTTGTTCCCCCAAAGCCTTATGCAATCATGGGGTGGAAGTTCTAGAGTTTGAGACTTGCCTCATGATCCCTGGGATTATATGTTTCAGTACTGATGTGATTATGGGTTTCAGTACTTCTGGAATATGGGTGTAGCCTAAGGCAGATCGGCTGAGGTAGAGAGCCTGAATATATAGAGAGAAACACTCATGCTGTTGCTCTCTGCTCTCTTGGTTGGTTGCCGCGTCACCATTTTGTTGCTGTTCTGTTGCCATGAACTGCTGGCCTCTACATAGTGCCTCTCTGCCTTGGATCTAGCAGAGTATGGAAAGAAACATCCAGTAAATGTGAGCTGAATAAACCTTTCATTTCTTCATTTTAGGTGTTGGGTATTTGTTCGAGCAATGAGTAAAAAGTAACTAAGACAGAATTTGGTACAGAGAGTGGGGTTGTTGCTGTTACTAACCTGACCACGTGGATTACAAGTTTTTGGAAATGTCTTATGGGAAGACACAGGAAAGGTTTGGAGAGGTCATCTACTTATGAAGAGCTGGAAAAGCTTCAGCTGTTCTGTAGGGGAGATTCTGGTCAGAGCTTAGACCAGAAGACTAACAAAAGGCCTGCCTGTAAAGACCATGCTCAGGAAGTTTCTCCTGGGAAAGAGGACAGCATTGGTCATTGGACTCCAGATGATTTGTACTATGGATTGGATGAAAGTCTGTCAGAATTTTGCTCATGCCCAGAGACTTTGCCTAAGACTGAGATTAAGCATGGTGGACTGATTAATCTTTCAAGAGATACTTCAAAGCAGCAAACCATTGGGGGAGTGACATGGTTGTTATTGTCGGCTTTTAGCCAGATTTATGTTGAAAATAAAGAGCAAAGAGCCAAGAAGGATGATTTACATATTGTGAGTTTGGCCAGGAAGGAAGCACCAGGAGAGCTGTGGACTGTAAATATGGAGCTGAGAAGATCTCCATTGCTGGGAAAGAACCAGAAAATGAAAAGGATGGCCTGAGGGAATCACAAGAAGTGGCAACTCTCCACCCTTCACAGCCTCAGAGTTGCAAGGGAGAGAGATTTTTCTTTGAGAAGACAGCCGCAGAGGCCCAAGGACCAGAATGGTGGCAGAGACCAAACCAGGTTCCAGAATGGTGCTAGCAGGGAGAATTTGTTTTTTGGAATCAGGTTCAGTGTATTCAGTGATCTAGGCCCTCGAACCCTACAGCCAAGAGAGAGAGAAGCCTGGTTACTGCTCCAGCTGGCAGCAGACCTTGGCATCATCGAAATTGCAGTTGTATTGGATACACTGAGAATGCAGGAGTTCTGAGGTTAAGAAGGCTTCCACCTAGATTTCAGAAGGCCTGGGAGGCCAGGCAGTGTGCCCTTGAGAGGGCAGTGTGCCAAGCTGTGTGTGAGAAGCCTGTTCAGTGGAAACCCCAGAAGTTTCAAAAAGCCAAGAATGTGGATCGTGCAAAGAGGGAGCAAAGCTGGTCTAAGAGAGAAGCCATGGAAACTACCACAAAGAGTAACTTAGGGACAGAGCTGCATGGAGCCCACAACTCAGTGCAGACTGTTTTGGATACTCCAGTTGGAACTATGGGATTTAATGTTTACCCTGATGGATTTTGGACATGTATTGGCCCCAGTGTTTTGAATTCCCGTTTTATGCAACTTTTCGAATGGTAATGTTTATCTTATGCCATTGAATGTTGAATATGTTTAACTTTTCTATTGTACAGGGGCTCACAGTTGAGAGTTTGCCTTGGATCTTGGAGGAGGCTTGGGATTTGGACTTTTCAGCAATGCTGAAACTGTTGAGACTTTGGCATCACTTCAAAATGGAGTAAAATACCTTTTGCACAAAGGGATGTGCATGAAACTTTGGGAGTCTAGGGGTGGAATGCTATGGTTTACGTCTAGTTGTGCCTCCAAAGCCTCATGCAATCATGGGGGTGGGGACTTCTAGAGTTTGAGACTTGCCTCATGATCCCTGGGATTATGTGTTTTAGTACTGATGGGATTATGGATCTCAGTACTTCTGGGATTATGGTTGTAGCCTAAGGTGGATAGGCTGAGGCAGAGAGCTTGAATGTAATATATAGAGAGACAGACTCATGCTGTTGCTCTCTTGGTTGGTTGTCCCTGTTACCATTTCGTTGCTGTTCCACCGCCATGAACTGCTGGCCTCTGCATTGTGCCTCTTTGCCTTGGATCTAGCCAAATATGGACTGACACCTCCAGTAACTGTGAGCTAAATAAATCTTTCTGTCCTTTATTTCAGGTGTTGGGTATTTGTCCCAGCAATGAGTAAAAAGTAAGTAAGACACCTGTCTTACAATTCTGCCTTAGTTACCTTTCTCATTATTGAGACAAAGTACCTGACAGCCAAAATTAAAGGAAGAAAGGTTTATTTGTAGAGGTTTCAGTACACAGTCAGCTAGCTCCAAGGCACGGTAGTCTGGCAGAAAGGCCTCACAGAGGAAAAATAGTTCGTAGCAACAGGTAATCAAGAGCAGAAAGCAACTATCTATGGACTCCATTGGCTTCTTTCTGCCTCTTTTATACTCTATCTACTCTACTGGCTTTAGGGGGCTGCCTATCTAATCAGGGGACTGATTTACTATTGATACACTCTTAATCCCAGTATCACACACTTTAATACAGCTATCTCTAAAAAAGCAACAGCTATTACTGCAAGAGTTGTTTGGGGGCACATCTAGACATAAGCCACAACACTAGCTAAAAATATTAAGAGGCTTGGGTATTTTGTTTACAGATATTTTGATCATGGTGGTGAGGAACTGGAAAAGCTCCGAATCAGCAAACATCCACAACTAAATCAAATACTATGCTGCAACAGTAATTTATAGTTTTTACTCATTAACAATATACTTTTACTTAGTGAAAATTTTAAGCCCATACTAGACAGCTTACTGATTCAGTAATTTAGAGATCTCAAGATGGGACAACAAAAGCAAAAACAAAGCTCAGTATAAAGGTTCTTGGTTGAACTCCAAGTTGTGCAACAAAATTGGTTATGTACAAACCTATAGCAACAGTGAGAATGGAAGGGATTAGTGGGTGAAATTTGCATGCTTTTCTGGAAATGTACATTAGGCTGTACCAGAGGTGAGGCCTCAAGAAAACAAAAACCAAAGCAAACAAAAGACCAGAAGAGTTCAGATGCCCCAGAACCACCAAAATTTCACAAACAAAAGACCTTAAAGTCTCCTGGGGGGCAAGGTCAGATTGCCAACTCAAAAAACAAAAATCAAAATGGAACTTTGGGCTGAACAGCAAAGAGACTAGAAGCAGAAAATAGAGGAAACATAGCAGGAGCAAAACTACACATTTATATGCATAGGATGAATTAGCCAAGGGTCTTAAGAAAGCTCAAAAGGTTTTGGATACTGAAAATAGCAATATGTAACACTAATACTATGCTTAGAATGCCTGACATTCTGGCCTTTTAGATGTGTGCTGCTTCCAATTTAATTTCAGTTACTGTTATGCTCTCTTTCAAGTAAATGGTTGGTTTACAAGAAAACAAAAAAAGGGTATTAAATGAGAGTAAGAGACTAGGAGAAATGCCAAAGGATGGACAGGTTAAAATTTAGTACATGCTTATATTTCTAAGTATCTGTGTACAAATGTGTAACTGCTTTTGTCACATTGTATAAAGATTCAGTAGACTACCAATAATTGATGAAAAATACCAATTCCAAGTTAAGTCTAAGATGTTTGATGTTCAGAAAGACAATGATATTAAGCTCAAGCACCTATGTTTTAGAGTAATAGTATCACTAAGCTTTTCTTCTGCAGGGCAAAGAATATAAGTTTACAGGCCAAAAATGAGAGAAAAAGAAGGGCTACAAGGATAGCCAATATTTTGGCCCTAGCCCTTCAAGGTCAGAGAGGACTCAGGACACAAGAGAACCTGTGCTGTAACATCCTGTAACTCAGTGGTTTCCCAAATTTTCTGTTCAGGGTGATTAAGGGATCACAGAGG
This sequence comes from Myocastor coypus, assembly GCA_004027025.1. Classification (NCBI taxonomy): domain Eukaryota; kingdom Metazoa; phylum Chordata; class Mammalia; order Rodentia; family Myocastoridae; genus Myocastor; species Myocastor coypus. Next base: position 17,946 of record PVJA010007356.1, on the reverse strand, counting down.
AAAGGGATTGAAGGTATATAGTGTGCCTTAGGAGAGTCACCTAAGAGAGAAAACATTCTCTCGGGCTTTCACAGAGAGCAAACCGGTCGAGCAATGGTGGTGACTCATCCAGACGGCTGACACTGACAACAGTTCTACAAAGCACTGTACAGGGTTCCAAAGTAAATCCTGAGAGGATTTGACTGATCTTGGGAGAAACAAAAACTACATGTTTTGGTTAAAAGTGCGTTGGAAATGCATAATAAATTGGGAAAGGGGCTCAGAATCCATGAGAATGTTAGCTTTAGGACTGTCAAAGGTGGGGCCAGCACTGACCTCACAGTTTACAACTCTAGAAGAGGTCCAGGAAAGGTCGAGTAAAGGCATTATCAGGGTTTTTTGTAGCTTTAATAGGACAGAGGATAGAAGAGGGGTGATGTATTAGGCAGAAGGGGTGTGAGAGTAGTGACTGGTATGAGGGGCAAAGAGGAACAATGGTTGTGCCAATGTGACAATGACACATTTTGTCCGATGCAATGGCTCACGATGCAGGAACTAAATCAGACATTGGAAGTTACCACAAGAACCATTCCTGCTTTAGGAATCAGTCCAGAACAGCCTAGTCACTTGGCACAAGAAGCTAGTGGAAATTTTGAGTAAGGCTTTCAAGAAGCCATGTCTACTTCTTCAGGTCTGAATGCATGAACTTTGTTATTTTCACCAGCACACACAGAACATACATGTGTACTTGCATATCTGTGCACACATATATCTACCTACATACACATACTATACACACCTATATACACACATACAGTAGAAGAAAGCATGCAACCACAGAGTAAAGGTGGAAGGCTGAGTTCCACTTAAAAGAAACTAAGCAATAGGTACAGAAACAATTTAATTAAGACCTCAAAGGAAGCCAGAATCTGAATTCATAGGTCATTAGCCCAAAAGCCACTGGTACAGCAAGCCTAAGCTGCTATTCTTAGAAAAGACTGCTTTCAAGGTTGGCAATGTGCTGGTATTTGGGAAATTGGATTTCAGAAGTGTCTTCCCACTTCCTTACTCATGTGGGTGGTTTGCAGAGCCTTAAGCTGTTTGAACAAACTATATGATTCGTGTCTAACACTTTCATCACCAGGAACATGCAATTTTAATAAGCACTGAGGATATATGCCTACACAAACAGCCCCTACTAAAACCCCAGGTTCTGACTCACTGGAGAATGTCCCTAGTAGACATTTCTCAGGTGCGGTTACTAGTTGTTGTGGGTGGAATAATTGCCTCTTGTGAGAACCTGGAGAGACTCCTTTGGCTCTCACTGGCTCTATCTTTGTGTACTTATGCAGATATCACTGTACTGCATCTCTGCCATGTGTATGACTACACACTGAGCTCTGTAAATTTTTCTGGTAAGTCTCCAAGTCTGGAGTGTGCATCAGTCTTGGAAGCCCATGACATAATGACACACAATTAGTCAGCAAGGGAATGTTCTCCTAGACTCAGAGGAGGGTCTGGGCTTGTTAAGACAGCATCAGTCTGATCACAAAGGACAAAAAGTTCCCTTTTCTTTGAATCCCACTGCAGTCATTTTCAGCCTGTCACACTAGTGGAACAGTTATAATGATGGTTGTGGAACTAAAAGGATGTTACTCTCCTTCCACAGTGTAAAAGAAAGTACAAGTTACAAGAATGGGGAAGCAGGTGGGTGTGGTAGTCCACAGCTATAGACAAAGCAATAGGGAAGGTTGAGCTTGGAGGATTATAAATGAGGGAGGAAGGTGGGCCAAATAGTTCAGTGGACCCAGGTTCAACCCCCAGCAGGGTGCGCTGAGACAGCAACTGAGACTGGGTGTGGTGGCACACACCTATAATCCTAGCACTTGGGAGGCTGAAAATAGGAGGATCATTATGAATCTGATCTGTGTAGTGAGACCCTGTAGACCCTGTACTAAATACACTTAAAGAAAAAAAAAGTGAAGGAGGGGAGGGATGGAGGGAGGGAGAGAGAGAGAGGAGAGAGAGAAGAGGAAAGAGAAAAAGAAAAAGAAAGGGAGACCACAGCCATTGCTGCTAAGGGAACAAGGTTATCTCTGGGAGACAAAGGTGTTGGGCTGTAGCTCTCAAGCTGTGGCTGCTGGTGATTCCCAATGAGCACCAGCAGTCCAGGGGCTCAGAGAAGTTACAGAGTTTAAAGGAAATCCATTTCACTGCAGTTAGCCCTGAAGCAAATGCTATTTTCCTTAGCAACATAGAGGTTTCTTTGGAAATACAGCACATGCTATGAAGAAAGAAATGTTTATATGGCTGGAGAGGATCACAAATGGTCAAAGGCAGGATTTAGGTTCAATTTACTATTCACAGAAAGATATCATGCATCAAAATTTACAAATTTTAGAAGTATATAAGCTTTTCTGTGAAGATCACAGATAACTTATTTTCATATTTTAGTATTTAGAATCCAAATAGCAATGAAACATTTATGTAATAATTCTAAAAACATTAGCTATATTAATGTAAATATTGCAATTTTAGAATCTAAACAGCAATTAAGACCTTTATGCAACAGTTTCTTTACATTACCTTTCATAAGTTAGCACAGGACCTACAAGTCTTTGTTGTAAACAGAAATTATGAATACATGTTCACAAATTTATTTTTCATCTCAAACTATGATACAATAATATAACTATTAAAGTGAAATAAAACTTATTAAGATCTTGTTTTGAATATTTTAATTTAACATAGAAAGTATGCAACATTACCCACACTATTCAACTTGCGTAACACTAATGCTTTGCCTATGCTGAAAACAGAAACAAAGGTCTTAATAAATACATGTCATTACAAAATAGATTTATTTTCTAATTTTAGAAAATATAAAATTTTCATTGACTCATTATTGCCTATGGTGTTTCAACAACTATACAATTAAAGCATTTATAATTAATAGCTTTTGTACATGAATAAGAAAGATCATTAGATTAAAAGATTAAAAAGCCTGAAAAAAGTGTGGCTTGAAGGAGTTATGAATTATAACATATTAACAAAAAGAATTTAAAGCTCGTCTCTTAAGTAGAGAACTGCTGAAAGACACCTAAAAAGAAAAACTCAGAACTATGTAAAATATGTATGTTAGTAAGAAATAATTAGATTGCCTTTTGGAAAATTTTGTCCTTTTTTAAATCTAGTAATGGTTACAACCAAAAATACTACAGAAATTACTTTAGCAACTGCTAAGTCATTTGATTTTAAATGTCTTCCAGGGAGGGCCAGCGAGATAGCTCCATGGCACAAGGGCCTGACTGGTATGTGCAAGGTCATGAGTTTGAACCCCAGTCCTGCAAAAAATATAGATAAAAAAATAAATAAAAATAAATGTTCCCCACGGACCTGAACATTAAAGCAATTACTCTCCTGCTTCATACTGTTGAGACCCAGTGAAAATTTTCAGAGGTGGAGTTTAGCGGGTTACCTTCAGATCATTACAGCAATGCTGATGAGAGACATTGTTGAAACCCACCCTCTTCCTCTTTTAAATGTTTTTTTTTTTTTTTTTTTTTTTTTTTTTTTTTTTTTTTCTTTTTTTTTTTTTTTTTTTTTTTTTTTTTTTTTTTTTTTTTTTTTTTTTTTTTTTCCCCATTTCTGACCATGTGGTGAATGTACTTCTGACCTGGTGGCCCAAAGCAATGTATGGCCAATTGGTCATGGTCTGAAATGTCCAAAACTATAAGCCCAAATCCTTTTACTTTAAAAGCTGATTTATTTTATTTATTATTTATTTATTATTTTTATTTATTATTTTATTTATTTACAGTAACAGAAAGTTGACTAACCTAATAGTTATAGCAGAAGTGAGCAAACTAAGGCCTGGGGATCAAAATTTTCCCAGTATCACTCGGGAGGCTGAGGCAGGAGGATCGGTGCGAGTTCGAGACCAGCCTGGGCTACAAAAGTGAGCTCAAGGCCAACCTGAGCTGCATAGTGAGACCCTGTCTCAAAAAGACAAAAAAAAAAAAAAAAATTTTTCCCAGTATCTTTTAATTTTTTTCTCCGTTACTTGTAAAAAAAAAGTAGTTCATTTGTTTTTGCTAAATATCAATGAAGTATATAATGCATGGAACTATTTATTATACACACCACGAAGGAAGACACATTCTTTGTCATAATTGACCTTATAATCTAAAAACAAAAACAATACCAGTATGTCCAATAAAATATAAACATTTGGTCATCTACTGAAGTGCAATGAGAATGACCATTGGGCTTTTAAAAAATACACAGTAGATTGTTATAAAAAGAAACAGGTTCATTTTATTTCAACATCTGAAATGAGATCTATAGGAGGAAACTGGAAGGGGATTATTGACGCCAGAATTTTCCCAGGTCCATCCTACAGAACATGGATCTCTCCTTTTTTATTTTCTGAAACAATTCCATAAACACTTAAAGCTATGTAAAGGCTTTATGTAAGGGACCAAGGGACTGACTTGAGGGACCTTAACAGCCTGAAATAATTTGAACTTCATACATGGAGCAGAATAAAACAACAGCAAAGCTGTCTTTATAAGAGCTATACTCAGAGGCCTGAGTCCTCTATCTTTTTATCTCTATTTGCAATGGACGATCAAAAGAAGAAGCTCTAAAGTACATAAATTTGTTCCAATCGATTTCTATGAATGACTACCTATATCCTAAGGAGTTAGGGTCATTTACACATTCCAGTTTCTGTTCTTTACTAGAAAAAAATGAAGAGTCATAGAGTTCTTTCATATAGTGGTCATGAGGGTTAAATGAAATAACACACTGACATAAATACTTTTGCACAGAACCTGGCACACTGTAACTAAAAATTGACTACTACTGTGTTACTTCTTATTTCTCAAAATCAAACTTTTTGTGTAGGACTATTTTTAGTTTAGCTGCACAATAAGAGGCAATTTCCAGGGGAACTAACTTAGCGCACTGGATGTTTTTTATTCTTCCTTTTATGCAATTTCCCTATTACTCAACAGCTTCCAAGGGTTATGGTCCTTTCTACACCATGCAACATATGATTTTGGTAAAGAAGATATATCCATTTGTCCAATAAAAGATATTGTTCTGCACCTCTTCCTCTGTTTAACTTAAAGATTCTGTAACTGGGACAAACTTAACCACATCATTGAGCTTCTAGCAAATGCAATTTTAAACTAGTAAACAGGGAAAATAATTAATAATAATAATAATAATAATAATAATAATAATAAACTTGATGTGAAATCTTCCACTCACCATTTATTGAGCAATTCTTGAACCTCTGAATGAAAAAGAAGAATATTTTCTTACAGATTTCATGAAGTAGTCATAAAATCTACTATTACAATGATCTAAGCACATGCACTTCAAAAATTTTTTAAATGATTGTAACAAACACCAAAAAAATGTAAGCAGTTGTAATCCATATACTGCTGGTATAAATGTAAACTAGAACAGTTACTTCTGACAGCACACAGGCATTAAAAAATAAGTAAATATGGAGTTAACCTAAGTCATTCCATTTCAGTTCACCATTGAACTGAAGACCTCTCTGGGGCTGATGGAAACTCATTATATCCAGCAACCAGGCCTGGTGTGTGACAGGGACTGTGCTGGGCCTGCCTGAAACTCACTCAACCTAGTAAACAGACCCAGTATGTGAGTGAGACCTCCTGTGGGTTGGACACACTGGAAACTCATTTGACCCAGCAACCAGTCCCAATGTATGAGTGGGACTGCCCTGAGGCTAGCAGGAACTCATTCAACTCAGCGAACAGGCTGCCATATGAATAGCACCACCCTAGACCTGCCAGAAACTCATCAGACTCAGCAACAAGGCCTCACATGTGAGTAGAATGTCATGCATCACACAGGCCCAGAGTAGACAACTGCTGCAGAACTCCCTGCAGAGAAGCTAGAGATAACACCCACCCAGCTGATCCAGGAGCAGAACATCTTCCCAGAGTGGCACAGCAGGTTTACCTCAGTACATCAGGAAGGGGTGGAGTACAGCAGCAAGACCCAAGCCACACGCACCAGCACAAGGTTGAACTTGGTAGATCCAGATCTGGTGCTAAGGTAAGAACTCTACTAAAACTGTACAGCAAAAGTCGGAAGGCAGGGCTATACAAAATGACAAGACAAGGAGGAAAATGCACTCTCAGGCCATGAGCCCACCCAGGACAAATGCAGGGGACAATAGCATAGAAGAAATTGGAAATCACATGCCTGAAATCTCTGAAATAATAGCATCTGAAGTAAAGAAACATCTGCAGAAAGGTACAGAGGAAATCAGATTAGAAATAATATCTGAAGTAAAAAAAATGGGCCCGGCAGGATGGCTCAGTGGTCTAAAGCACCTGCTTAGGAGAGCTTAGGTGGCTGCAGGGATCATAGTTCAATCCCTGGCACCACATGCTGCGCCAGCCCTGCCCTCAGGGCAGGCTGAGCCAGCCATAAAAATAAATAAACAAACAAACAAAAGTTCTTAAACAAGAAAAATAAAATAAAATAAAATAAATTATTAAAAAAAAGTAAAAAATAAATTATAACTATAATGAAAGAAGCACTAAGTGCTTCTAAAGAAGACACTGATTAAAAAAAAGAGAATAGAAAAATGAGGGAATCCTTGAATGGGCAATATAGGAAAGAAATAGAATGCATGAAGCAAATTCAAAGTGCTATACAGGAACTTAAAACCTCAATCACAAGCTGGCAAGATCATTTCAATGGAAGTGAAAATAGACTTTCAGACCTTAAAGACACCACTGTAGCTAGTGAAGAGGTAAGAAAAGATCTCTTAAAAACAAGTAGGATGCAGGAAAAAATAATTCAACATCTGCAAGAAGATGCAAACATAAACAACATAAGACTAATAGGCATTAATGAGAAAGAAGGAGTCAATACAAATGATATAAAAAGAATATGGGCAGAAGTAAGAGCAGAAAACTTCCCAAACATGGGGAAACAATCTGACATTTAGTTAATTGAAGCATACAGAACTCCAAATAACATCAACCTAATTAAAACTGCACCAAGACATATAATAATAAAGATCTCAGAAATTGGGCACAGGAACAGTGTACTGAAAGCCCCTAGAGAAAAGAAACAGATCACATTTAAAGAAAACCCATCACAATAATGACAGAATTTCTCTTTAGAAACCATCAAGTCAAGAAGAACATGGAGCAAAGTACTTCAAGTCTTGTAAGAAAACAAATTCCAACCCAGAATGATATACCTTGAAAAACTCTCTTTTAAATTTAATGGAGAAGTGAAATACTTCCAGGACAAAGAACAACTAAAGAATTTCATGATGATAACACCAATCTTACACAGTTTACTATGAGATACTCTAGAGAGGGATCAAAATGGCCACAATTCCATGAATAAGAATGGAAAGAATCCACCAAGCAGGGCAAACAAACACAGGAGAAAAAGGTATACAATAGCAGTTTTTCAATTATTCTTTTGAATACAGCAGCAAAAAATTTCCATTAGCATATTCTTCAAAGGGACTTCTCCTGCACCCTATGGGTCATGATTCTGTCTGGGTCTACAGGGTGGATATCAAGGAAATAGCAGTAGCTCAGTCCCACAAGTGATCCCTGGCCACCAGTAAGAATCATGGATACTGTCCATGTATACAACATATTAGAACTTTATGCAATATCTGATCCCCAAAGTGTAAGAAGCTCTGGTCATATATTTGTGATTGCAGGATTTATGTTATATTCTATTCTAAGTAATTCTTTACTACCATGGAAATCTTTTCTTAGTTGGCATTTTTGCATTTATTAACCTATTCAAATACTATGCAAGTACTCTGAATTGATTGTAGATTTGTACATATGATACACACCATTCTAGCCTTTATGTTGGACTCACAATTTGATATGAACTTTGGAACATTGTTTTGAAATAATTAACTTAATTTTTAATTAATTAATATTTAAGTAACTCTCTGAATATTGTTTATAACTTTTGTTCTATGATTCACACTGTATCTCTGACATAAAAGCTATAAACAATATTCAGAGAGTTACTTAAATATTAATTAATTAAAAATATACGTATGTACAAGGGAGTCAGGATAGATATACAGCTACTTTTTCGTATTTCTTTGAGAATTAAAGTTTGTATTAATGGGCTGACGAGATAGCTCAGCGATCTAAAGCACCTACTTAGGCAACTGCAGGGAATGTGGCTTGATCCCTTGCACCATATGCTGTGGCAGCCCCACCCTCAGAGCAGCTTGAGCTGGCCATAACATGGGTAAATAAATAAAGTTATTAAAATTTATACTAATATTGTTCAGCCAAGATATCAGGTCTACATCTTGTCCTCCGAATAACTGCTATGAAGACAATAACATATATTGTATTAATTATTGTAACCATCCTACTAACTTGTTTTGAAATTGTTTCAGTGCTATTTTATCTTTTTTCTCATTAAAGCAAATAAAAATAAAATATACTCTAAACAAATTTAAATACAAATGTTCCTGATAATTTTAGTCATAATGGTCCCAAACTGGAAGGGAAACCTCAGAACATGAGTGGGTAAACAAAACATGGCGCTGGCAGGACCAGCTTCTACATGATAATTTGAGGGTGTCGATCTTTGCTGTTTGTTGATTGGAGGTTTCTTTTGGCCACTTACCACACAAGCATCTTTAGCTTGGAAAGCTGACTTCATCATATTGTCAAGAAGGGTATCTACCTCAATCTCCTACTGTGTAATCTTGGTGGAAGAGTTCGGTACCATAAAATAGAGTAATATATATCCCACATTTGCTGTATCCTTTTGCTTAGAAGGAAGACATAAAAGCTGCCACACGCAAGAGAAAGGGATCTCACAAGAGCATAGGCTCTAGACTGTGCAAGGGCATTGAGGGGTGATATATACGCCCATTTCCCAAAGGGATAAAAGACCTTTTGAGAAAATAAACTTTGAGAAGAGATAATTTTTATGTTTCACTTTAGTTCCTAAGTGCTGCAGCTATTTCTTTTAATAGAAACATAATTTCTGTTGTAAGTCAATGAATATTTGAACATTTCACTGGACTCCTTCTTTTAAAATTATAAATAGGAATGTAATTTTATACCTAAGGAGATATTAAGACATAAATACTGGATGGGATGAGAAATTAAATTTTTACCTACTCTAAAGTGCATTTTATAAAAACAAAACCAAAAGCTGAGCATGGCGGTACATACCTATAATCCCAGCACTCAGGAGGCTGAAGCAAGAGGATACTCTTGAGTTTGAGGCCAGCCTGGCCTATATAGTAAACTCAAGACCAATCTGAACTCTTTCACTACCCTAGAAATCCAAAACCAAAACCAGTTATGGGATTTAGCACAGTGGTAAAAACCATTATCTAGCAAGCAGATGGCTCTGGTTTTGGTCTTCAGTAATAACTAACTAACTAACTAACTAACTAAATAAATAAATAATTTAAAAGATAAAAGAGAAAACTTGTGTTTTAAATTTTTAATTTGTTGTATTCTAATTTAAAAATGTTGCCTATGATCTAAAAGCAGAAACATTTTATGGACTTAGCTCTGCACATTAACTGTATTAAGACTTCTGGTAAATTCTATGGAAAAGTCAAACAGTGCAATCTACATACAGAGATTATTTGTTGTTGTTATCAGTTATTTCAAAAGTTGTTCAAAGTAATTACTATTATTATGAGGCAAATAATAATTAAGAAAAGTTCTTAAAATATTCCTAATTCCACGCTCTGTTAATATTTTTTACTCATTATTCTGATAATATACCATTAATAATAAACACATCTGAAAGTATCTTTATATTGTATATGAGAAAGCAAGAGAGTAAAGTGTGATTTAACAAATTCCAACCATCATAAAAAGGAGTAATGAATCTAACAAAAGTAAGAAAGTAACATCATCTTGTGTTAGTAAAGAATCAGGCTGTTTAAAAAGCATGTTCATGTACCTTTTACACAATTTGGTTTCCAAGAAAATTCTGCTACTCTCCTACTCAAGAGTGCCAAGCTCCACACTCATGATCCTCTCATGTGTTAGGGTGACTGTGGAACCATCTCCCAAAAACAAATCTGGAGCTGTGCTAACAGGTCTCATATTTAGGGCACTGAGCATGTTTTGATTGCTACTATGTTTGAGTATTATATTTTCATAAAAGTATATCCACCTTATAGAAATATAGAGACAAAAGCCTATTGTCCCAAGAGAGCAGGGAGCAATAGACAGAGCCCGAAGAGAACTGTTATCTCACTTATAAATTCAGGAAAACTGGGATTAAAGGCTGCAGATAACAGCTTCTTCTGCTGGCACCCTATTCTCTGATCCCTTGCTTGCAACATTCTCAGCTAGCATTTGTGTGAACCTAGTGTTAAACAAGTGGTGGAAGTGGATAGAGATAACAGTTTGTGCTCACTAAAGTAATTATGCACATCCCTGAGCCCGCTTTTAGCCTTCAAGAAAAATGAGATGCTTCCAAGGCTCTGGGATCAGTTGCAGAGACTAATCTCAGTGAGACCTTCGAAGCTATATTCATCAGGTCTTTTCGTTGCTGTTTTTGGCCCCGACTCATAATATGTAACACCATTTCTTTATTGGTTTGTTAATCATCAAAACAAGGACTATCCTTTACTTTATCACATGAAATATTTGAAGTCTACATTCTTGTTGGAATATGTAGCCAAATTTTTATAGAAGTCTGGAATTTTTTTTTTTTTTTTTGGTACTGGGGATCAAACTCAGGACCTTGTACTTGCCAGGTCCCATTATTTACACCAAGAAGTATGTCAAACCAATCAGTGGACTAATTTAGTAATCATACATCTTTAATCTAATCATCATGCACTGATGAAGCCATCTGTAATCAGTTGCTCCTATGACTACATGAAGCTTTTGGTAGACAAGTAGACATAAACCATCACAGCTCAGAAGGATAAGTTTGACTATCTTAGTTATTTTTCTTTATTGCTGAGAGAAAATACTCAATGCCCCAGATGAAGGAAGGAAAGCTTTATTTAGCTCATGATTTGTAGAGGTTTCAGTCTACAAACAGCTGGTTCCAACGGAGGGTGTCAAGGCACAGGGAGAACAGTTCAAGGTGGAAAAAGACAGCTAAAGCAATAAGAGCAAAAGGGGGAGGGATAAGCCTCTTTTCCTCCCTTACAGTGTAAGCATTCTACCACAACCCCTGAAGGTGCAGCACCCATACCATCTAAGTGCCCTCCTCTTGCAGAGACTCAAGATATCCACAAAGTGAGGACCCACGTACTCTCCCGAGTCACTTAGTTAAATTTCTAAGCTTCTCAAATTGGCATAATGAACAGCATCCTACAGGAATAAAGATATATACCCCAGGGTATAGAACTGCCAACTTACTTAGTTAAGCTTCTAGACTTCTCAAGTTGACACTGTGCCAACTGATACAGTCTCTGATCCATGTGGATGGCTCAGTGAAGGCTGAAGAGTGGATGCTTCATGGGTGAAAAGTTAATGCCAAAGACTTGCTGAAGTCAGCAGACTAGCACTCAGCTTTCTTGAGGGAGGATTTCTAGAGGTTCCATACAACATGGTGGGTGTTTTCTAAGGTTGTCACCTTGTAACTTTAAGGAAGTGGAAATTTCCAAGTTTCTTAAAGCTTGATTTTGGAAATGGGCTAGTGTCCTTCTTAACCTGTTATAATAGTTGAACAGTTTCAGAGTTTAGATGCACTGGAAGAATTCAGCGTTTGAAGAAAACAATTTCCATAACACAGTTTGCCAACATTGAGCATGGCACTTAATTGTTAAGTACTATCTAATTTGGAGCTTTGCTCATCACATTTTCCCCATTTATGACAATATAAAGTGTAATTTTCTTTGAATTTTACTCTGTATACCAAACTAAAATATATTCTATTAAACATTCTTAAATATCTTAGGGTTTATACTGGCCAAAACAACAAAATGGCATAATTCTATGGGTTTTCCAATAGTCTTTATGATTCAGCTTATGTTTTCATTTGGATATTGACATCAGTTGATGAAATTTATGAAAACTTTAATGCTTCTGATTAAATAATTGTTCTAGTTAATAAAAGATATTCTTTATCCTTTTTCATAGTTTCATTAATATTTGAAACTTCTACCATATTTTTTATCCATTTCCTTAATTAGAAACATTTGATAGGATTTTAAGACATCAATTTATTAAGTCCTTTAACAAATAATGGCTGGTATCCAACATACAGCAGATAATTTTGCTAGACTCTAGAGGTAAAACATGGAATAGATGTTATTAAACAAAATTAGCATATAGGCTGTTGTAGAGTAAATAGGAGAGAACAGTTACCCAGATTTCTGGGTAGGTCAAAGTTTTCTTATTCTATGACTAAAAGAATTAGTGGAAACAGATAATATGAGGAAAGTCACAAGGTAAAGAAAACTTGTGACCAGGAACAACAGTATCCAATTCTACCAGCCTGTTATAGTCTGTCTCTAGATGTTCCCCCCAGTTCTCATGTACTATAGGCAGGATTTTTAACAGCAGGTGGGATGTAAAGTAATGTGTACTACTGGGATTAAGGGTATGTGACACTAAATTAGTCCACTTGATGATTTAGTGCAGTTCTAGGTGTGGGTAACTTAAAGCCTACTGTGGGTATGGATGGTAAAATTCAAAATATTTGTGGCTCAGTGGAAATAGAAGGGAAAGGCAGGCTTGCTGCTGCTGTTTGTTGCCAATGCTGCTGGCCGCACCTTACTTCTTGCTGCTTACTGCCTCAGGCCTGCTCTGCCATGGACTCTTTCGCCTTTGCAGTTGCTGTTTGTAGCACCACTCTGCCTTAGAACCAGTTGACTGCAGACTGAGGGAGGCCTCTACAGATTGTGAGTTAAACTATGCTCTTCCTCCTTTAATTTGAGAAACAAGTTATTAAGACACAACCTGATATTGATTTTAGGAATACATATCCCTAAGAAGATAATTTCTCAGATATTTTTATCCATAAAGTCAACTATTTCTGGGCATTTTCTTAGACATCTTAATCCACACTAATACTTTTGGTAGCATAATTTCTTTTCAGAAGTATAATGAGACAAGGTATAGATTTTAAAGGAATGAAGATGAGAAGTTAATAAAAATATCTTTGTAATTTCGAGTCTGATTATCACATAATGTTAGGAAAGATTCACAATAATTGCAAACAGCAACAATAATAATTGCATTTTTGCAATATGAGAACAAAAATTTTACCTAATTCATAGGCCTGTGATTAAATGAGATAAAATACAACATAATGCTTCACACACAGTTAATACATACTAAAGAATACCACAGACTTATCATAGTACAAGAAAGATTACAATCACCACAATTGACCAGAATTGAGAAGATTTAAGGTATAAACTAATTTCACCAGTAATTAGGCTAATCAGTTGAACACTTTACTGTCATATTTATAAAATGTAGACAATAAGAATATAGCATCAAGTAAATATATGAGTGAAATGATTAATGTGAAAACTCTCTTAGACAATAATAGGCCATACAAGCATTAGTTGTTGAAGGGCGGCCTAAAAATAGAAAGAAAGAAGCCAGATATTTACTTCACTTTATATAAGCATGTTTAAACAGAAAAACAACATAAGGAGGCAGCTGTTGCTGGTGTCGACATTAACCTGAGCATATCTATGCTGACTTTGAGTACCTGCTACCACTAAGGTAATAACTGTTCAAACAGAGTATCTCTGGCTATAGAGAATTTTCCTAAAAAGTAATAATAAATCTCAAAGACATAATTTGGCAAGCAATTTATTCCACTACTAAAACAGATTTTATATAGTACAAAACAGGCATTTAAAAATCTAAATTGATATCATACTTTCTCCTCCAGTAGAGTTACAATGATAAAAACACAACGCTTAAAAAATTTGTATTATTGTAAGTGAAAGGACAACTGCTACACCAGGTAGCTCTGATGAAATTTTACAGTCAATCACCATCACTATTGGCCAGGAGTTCTTCAGTGTAGAGTACAAACATCAGACACATCAAGTGTCAAATAATGTATTTGTTTCTTCACAATTTTTAGTAGTCAAACTATGTTTAACCCAGAATGTCTTCAATTATATTGCTAAGTGTTGACAGTTTTACTGTAGACAAATCACAGTGATAACAGGACACAAATGACAATGTTTCTTGTCCTATTTCACTGGATTTAAATAATGGAGATAAAGACTTACAGATAAAGTGATTCACTTTTATGAGCTCTGAACGGATTTAATTTAGGAGAACCATATGATTATTTTCATCTGCTCAAGTTCTTTCTACTAAAAATAATCTGGATATTGCAGGGAGGAAATTTGTGGCATCTCAGATTAGTGATTAGTGACAGTTTCAGGAAACATGGTATTTCTAGCATTGGAAAGGGAAGCTCTCATTGCAATTCAAGTCATGTAAACCTATCTGAATAACATTTACTCTTATGCAAACCTTCATAGTTATCTTGGCTGGCTTTACATCTTAATAATTATTTGTAGGCCCAGACTCTGCTTATTCAATGAGATAAGAAATTTATTAGATTTCTGGTGAATGTCCAGATACCATCACCATCTTATAAACATTAGTATTTAGTTCTTGATATTCATGAATAATACATCGCATGTGATGTGTACTATACTACTCTACATTTTCAATTCAAAAGAAAAAGTTATGCTAAAGCTTAACTCAAGTCAGCTACATTATTTTCCAAAAAGGAAATGGATAAAATAATAGGATATAGATAAAACAATAAAGAGATCATATGGTATTTAAATTTTCTGTTGCTTACAGTTTACTGCACATAAACCTGTGTGACAATTAATGTTGTGTGTCAATGTGATTGGTGTGGGAGCCACCAAGATACCAAAAAAGTACATTTCTGGGGTATCTGAATTGGTCACAGAGGAGTGACCCTGAAGATTACCTGGATTCCAGCTTCTTCCACTCTGGCACTGCTGCCCTGCTCAGATGCCCAGCTAGGAAAAACTAAGTATCTCTGCTCCATAACGATCCTTAGCCACACTGTTTCTGCTGGGGAGCCAGCTACCTTATCTTCTGAATCCTCCAAAACTGTGATCAACATGAAGCCTGTCCTTTAAGTAGGTACCAGGTTTGGGGTGAAAGGAAAACTGACTAATGCAATGCATATTAGTCTGGTTGCCTGTTTTGGTCACTGGACAGAAATGAGACCTTCTGTAATGTTGCAGGTGTGAGACCCTAGCCAGACAACAATTTGGCAGAGACTATAAGGAAAATACATTTTCAAGGGTCCAAATTGGCAATGAACTTGCATAAACTGGCTCAACCAGGTATTAAACATGTGCAACAAGTGTCTTCTTGATATCTTGGGGCATCATTAAGTGTTCATGAGGTCCTTTTAGTCCTGCCTCTTCAAAAAATGACAAACATTTGGGCAGGGCTTTGCATTCATGTGCCTTACTGAGTTTGCAGGCCTAGAGAAAGCAAGGCCTTCCTAATCAATATAACTGAAACAGAGAACTGATTTTTCAGCAGAAAGGGTCAGTTTGTCCTTGGGAAAGTGTGAAAAAAAAATAGCTTAGCCCAATTTGTATGCATGCAATATTTATTTTATTCAATATATTTTTCCTGAACATTAACATATTATGATATATCCTCTTTTCTTTCTTTTTCCTCCACCTTTATTCCCTATCTCTCTTCCCCTTAATCAAATATACTCAATATCCAATCACTTCTAAGAGCCACTGTGGATGATTTATCTGTAGGCTAATTAGAAAGACAAGTAAACATATTAATTCTAGATCAAACAAACTACATTTGTAGTTATTTGAGCCTGATCAGGACTAATTTAAACTTGCTAGGGGCCTGGCAGGATGGCACAGTGGTCTAAAGTGCCTGCTTAGGAAAGCTTAGGTGGCTTCAGGGACCGCAGTTCGATCCCCAGCACCACATGCTGCGCCAGCGCTGCCCTGCGGGCAAGCTGAGCTGGCCATAAAAATAAATAAATAAACAAATAAAAGTTCTGAAACAAGAAAAAAAATTTCCGAAATCTTTCTGCAATAATTTTTTCAAATTATTATTATTTCATTCATCCTCTTTTTAGGCTCAATATTATTCACCTACCATAACCAGACCTTTGACATTGTTTTCTTAACATGTATGTCTTTTCATCAAACAGCTAATGGAAAAGATTGCTGTTGAAGAACAAATACTTCCTTGGTTGTAAGTCCTTGTCATTCTTAATTTTTTGGAAGGAATTATACTTTAGGGCAATAATTTGTTCTTCTTAAATTTCTAAAACTCCCCTCCTCTTATGTGACCTCTCCCTCATTCATTTATTTAATTGTTTGTAGACTCGCTCAAGGCCCAAGGATGTAATGTCATCCAGTATAAATTGAGCAGATAGATTGCCATGGTCATGTACACAAGCTCTATTTCCAAAACTACATTCCTTGGTGGTATAGCAAATACTAAAGCCTGTTTACACAACATACATTTCTCTATTGCTTCCAAATACAGAAGAGGCAGAAATACAATTAATTAACAAATTGTAAAACCTCAAAAAACTAAAGTAATTGTGAAATATCAATATAGTTCTGGCTAACAATATCAACTACCCTTTGCATGCTAGACTCACAGGTGCATTGTTTTTGGGTCGAAGAATAATCGTGTCTCATCTTTTTCCACTGGTGTGTGTTGGAACCTAGTATGCTTCTCTGAAAAGAAAACCAGCCCACCTTGCTGCCAATCTAGTCATCTTTGTGCTTCTATTCTCAGTACTGTATATCAAAGTCTCCTCACAAGGACAATGATATTTTCTATTCTTTTGATGGAGCAAAATTGATCTGAGTAAAATACAAGGTCCTAGGTCCATTTTAAGTTAGTTTTATTATTTTATCTGATCATTCTTTCAAAATAGGGCAACATGACCTACTAATGTATTCTGTGAATGTTTGATTTTTAAAACAGAAATGAAAAATTCTGAATGGATTACGATAATGAGGCAAAATTAAAACTTGCTCTAAGTATATTTTCTTTCTTTCTTTTTTGTCTTTTTGAGACAGGGTCTTGCTGTACAGTTCAGGCTGGCCTTGAGCTCAGTTTTGTAGCCCAGGCTGGTCTGGAACTCTTACTGATTCTCCTGCCTCAGCCTCCTGAGTGTTGGGATTACAGGCGTGCGCCACCACGCCCAGCTTCTCTAAGTATATTTTCAAGTGTTTCACCATAAAGAAATAACAAATGAAGGGATGAAAATGGTCAGCAATTTTATTTGTTCATTATATAATGTGTACATATATTAAAGCATAACCTTCGATGTGCAAACATGAGATTTAGTTCACAAGAATGCACCTGTGTAACACAATGGATATGTACTATCTCAAAAATTTTTTATTTATTTTTTATCTATTGCTTTCATTAAAAAGCATTAAGAATTCCTGGCTTCTGAAATTCCACATTTCCTAACTTTTCAAAGTTTTAAATTCTAATGACAACAGCACACAGAAACAATTTGTTAAATTACATTTAACAGCTTATAATTCTTGTTTATTCTTTTCAAAAATAATTTGCCAGCTAAAATATGTCCATTCCCGATTTTCATGAATGACGCTTGAAAAACTTTATTCATATAAGTGTCACAATTGTTTGTGCCACTATTCAGGAAATAAGTGACAAAGGGAAACACACTGTCTCTTTTGCCCAAAATTATGAGCTGGCTTAAGAAAATCTTTTCTCAAAAATCATGTTACTGTTAGCTAAATCAAATCACATTTGCCACTCCTTTACCAAGGTCAAGAAAATAACAGGGATATTTTCTTTTCCCCTTTCTTTTCTTTGAAAGTTGACATATTGCATATTGTCCTCACAATCCTTCTACAGAGTACAGTGTGTGCGCATGACCCACTTCCCTATTGATGTTGCTTAGAAAAAAAAAAAAAAA